>JAXBDA010004024.1:0-14232 GCA_036023075.1 Gaultheria prostrata | reverse complement strand
CAAGTGGTACCCAGTCGGCACCCAAGTTTTTCTCAAAAAGAAGATGCATAGGGCGAGAGAAGTTCTCCCTCTTTCCAAGCAAATCTTCGTCTTGATTTTCGTACCAGCAATTAAGGTAGCTGCGATTTAGTTGCATTGAGCAGTGCTACGTCAAACAAACATGTAGAAACCTTTAGACCATCATTATTGAAGCATAAAACGACGTAACCTTTTGAGGTTTTTTTCTTAAGATATCACGGTGGAAGAATACAAGTATCTTAATAATAGTATATGTCCCGTAAGCTCACAAATATGGTCCAATTGATGGCCCATTAAGGAAACAAATAAGTAAACAAAACAATCTCCACTATGGAGAAGAAATAATTAATTGTGGTTTTTTGGCAAAAATTGACCCCTTGACCTCCCTTGAAAAGTGTACAAGAGTGGCCAGCTGAGTTTACCCAAGTTGATTAATCTTTTTTGGTTTCGTACAAAGATTTTGTAATGACTCGTTAACAAACGTTGATCACTTATTTCAATAGGCTGGAGCTCTCTCATTTCCCACTAAAATGGAAATAAGCTACTCAACAAGACCCCACTTGTTTTTATCAAATACTATGAAAATTACTCCCAAATTCCCTGGATTCATTAACGGGCCATTTGTCTGACGGAATTAATAATGGAATGACTTATAAACTGGGATTCATAACGGAATGATATATAATCACGCATGATATATTGCCTTACCAGATTAGTAGTGATTGGATTACTAAATACTTCCCACAATAATCCGACGGTTGTTACCAATCGAGAAAAGGTCCAAATTTTACCAATTCTTCATGTAGTTTGTTGGTTGGGAGTTTTACTCCTTTACCTTCATGTATCGGGACAGATGTTTAATCTGCATCAAAAAAAAACATTCAAAAGCAAACCCTGATTATTCGGTCACCTTGTTACATAGTCCAATCCGATACTCATTCCAATAAAGCAAACAGGCCGGGCATACGGATTTAGCAGGTAAAAACATTCATAAATTGGTGGGAACTCAGTATCTGAACCAACAAATGTTTGAAAACAAACATGCAAATTTAGGACGACGTTAAACTAATAGAAGGCACTACAATACAGAACAAGCCACAGGGGCGTGTCCAAGTTGCTGGGTACATAAACTACTTCACCATCTATGACAATATATAACTTTTAATGCTATAAAAATATACAGAATGTCAAACTAAAGGAAGCACAGAAGCTACAAGGCAGCCTTGCAAGATGCTTTATTATGCCCTGATTCCTTGCACCTACTGCAAAAAACTACCCTTTTCGCCGGTCCTTCCCTTTTCGCCTCTTTCGTCTTGGGTTGACTCGGTAATCTGGACGGGCAAGGAGGAAGCACATGCACTGCGTCTGATTCGGTACTTTCTTCCTCTTCTTCTTCAGCAGGCTTTCCACCACAAGGCACAGGATTTATGGACTCCGAATATGTTGAGCGATAACTATCGACGGTGAAGTATTTTGAGCAATACTCGTATACAGTCCTCCGTGTGGAATTGAATACAGCAATAGCATGGCGGCATGGTAGACCGGTAGTTTTCCACCCCAAGCAAGTGCATTCCAATATATTAAGATCCACAACGTGGTTGACATCGTCGTGAACCTCAAATAGGGTATCAGATGAGAACAAAACCTTAAGGCCAATAGCATGAGCGATTTCTTCTTGTAGTTTTTCGTGTTTCGATGGAGTGAGTTTTGTACACCAGTTACTTGAATCCGCTTGACGGGTATTTACCAACTCTGAAATCATAGATATTAGTGCTCCTATCTTCTGTGTAATAGTTGAATTCCGCGCATCTTCCATCACCTTTATGTACAACTCTGCAACGTTTTGCATTATTTGGATATATCGCTCCCCCTTAAACGATATGTTTGTCCAATACTCAGGCTCGATTTGCATAACCCAATTGTAAGCATGAGAAGAGACCAGCTTAATTTGCTCCACAAACTTTTTAAAACCTACGAGCCGGATTGCATGGGCGGCGGCAACAAAATTGACAGGCAGAGAACCCCTCCCATCTCCATGGAAAGGACCCTTCAAGTTTTTTTTGAAGCTTTCCAAAAGGTGGTACAGAGAGTAACCATGATAAGCATTCCCAAATACCTTGACCAAATTATCCTTTAATCCCTTCTCTCTATCGGAAACAAAAGTAATCGGTTCCATATTTGGCAATGCAGATTTCAACTGCTCCAAAAACCAAAGCCAATGCTCCTCATTCTCAACATCTACTATAGCAAATGCAACGGGAAAGAAACCATCATCCCCGTCCAGTGCAGTGGCAGTAAGTAGAACTTCATGATACTTTGATTTTAGAGACGTAGATTCAAGGAAAAGAAGGGAACGGCAACCCTTTTGGAAACCATGTATCGAGGCTTGAAAGGATACAAAAAGCGAACGGAATCTTTTGTCATCACCAATTACAAGCTTAGCAAAACTGCCAGGATTTGTCTCTACAATCTTTTCACAGTACCGAGAAAGTTGATTATATGCCTCTTTATACGAGCCATGAAGTTGTTCCCTAGCATCTCCAATACCACGCCATACTTGTGTATAATTCAATTCAATTCCAAAGTCCCGTAAAAGGCCATTCGCGATTTCCTTTGGTTTGTGCTGCGGGGAATCTCGTAACCTTTCCTTGATAATTTTCACCAACCAATTTTTCGCCGGGTGAGCAGACTTCCAGGATTCCCCTCCACACGTGTGGGAATTATTGAATTTTTTAATCCTGAACGATTCGACAGCTGGGACCCATGATGCATGAATCCTCCAAGGACAGTCTTTAGATACGCATCTGCCACTTGCACGAGTGGTCTCATTTTTCTTTAACCTGTATGCAAACCTATGCGCAACGGCATATTTCTGCAAAACATCACGAAACTCGGACACATCCTTGAACTCCTGACCAACACCAGTAATACCATCTTTCCAAGAAGCCACTAGTTTTTCTGGGGAGACATCATCAGAATTGGCAAGATTAGACGGGTCTAGATCATCTTTCCCATGCACAATTTCCTTTTTCTTCTCATCAGCCGCCAAATTTTGGCTCTTGCTTTTCCGTGGTCTTTTGATGCTTTTGTTCCCCTCATCATCTGGGACAGAAACAATGGTTGGACCATTGACACCGATTTTCCAAGAAGCAGTGCGTCTTCTCTTCTTAACAGAATCTGCTGGGGTGGCACCCATATCTATTTCAGTTGAGCGGTGGGCTGTTTCTCTAGCAGTATCAGAAACAGGAGAGTGCGGAGCAGCAGTGGAATAATCACTATCAGTTTGAGCTGAAGATTTTCGGGCAGTAACTGCTCCTTTGGGGGCCCTGTCAGCTGCACGAGTAGCCTTCTTTCGTGCAGCAGTTTTCCTTGTGGCACGACGAACAGCCTTCTTTCGTGCAGCAGTTCTCCCGGTGGCAACATGAGGAGGAGGAGGAGTACCAACAGGACTAGCAGCATCAACTGGTGATGAAGTAGCAGCAGCCATGGGCGCAACGACATTGTTCACTGACTCAGCTACTTTTATACCAGTCTCCCTGCAGTTATTAATACGGACATTTTATGCAACCATGTCAAAAGCATTCCAGGTCTAAGAAGTATTCAAACAGAGAGGCCATGGACATGACACGGTTAAGGAGACACGCCACTTGTCCAAAGATTAGAACAAGGATGCGTTATGGACATGTTGAGTATAGGATCATATATAGCATAGGGGCATAATCCAAGTAAACATACAACACAAAAATATGATTTACGGTGGAATTACAGATATATATTCAAGGACGAAGCATCCATTGCACTTTCAAACCTGTCGCAACTTTTTAAAATTGCGTTCTTACCATGATGTGTCCCTGCGGTTCGACTAGAAAAAAACATATGATACATTAATTTGAAACATTTCGCACGTCTAAACATGTAGGACACTTTGATTATAAGTGACAGCTGTAAACGGTTCCCTGTTTCTTAACTCCATGTCTGCAGTGAATGGCAATAGGCTAAAGTTTAATTGCAAGAACTACACAATATAATTGATAACATAAACAAGAAATGGAAAAGGATGGGGCTGTTATCTTCGAAACGCTTTGCAATAAAGACAGATACCTGTTGGTGTTCATGTTTAATGCATCACGATTAAAACCTTCTCGTCCCGTAACAAATACATCTGCCGTAACTGAACTCCCATGGAAATCTAGCATTCTTTTTAGGTCTTTGTCATTTGCTAAAGTGATGAGAGTCCGAGTATTTCCCGGGAGGAAATACTTGATGGAGACGGATTTATATTCTAAATTACACACTTCAGCCACTTTTAACTTGAGGTCATCAAACAGCGTCTCAAAGTTGACATTTACTGCTTGTGCTTCTCCTCCATCATATTTCAAGGACCCATCGTCATTCTTCACAAACTCACCACCGCATTGGCAAATTAATATGAGCCGCCCCTTTCCCATCCAAATATCTGCAGAAGTAAAATTCCTATAACTATAAGCAATCAGAGAACAGGTAAGCAGTAAGCTAGTCCCTCCTGTCTCCATACAATTTAAATTCGTAAACGATACTCCATATTTGATCAACATTCACTCCGGTGAACCAAACACTGCCTCAGTTCATACTTAAAACCAATTGTCTCATCTTTAAGTAATAAGAATCATAAGATAGACGGTGGGAAATACTGTAATTTCATCCAAACACCAGCAAAGCATACTAATTGAATTTCAATATTCATATGCAAAACATGGAGTCAGTAGAATTCCATTAGGAGGCAAAAAAAAAAAATATTGCGTTTACAATTTATTGAAGGCATCAGATAGATGGAAAGAACAAGTAACATAAATAACTAGGTATCCACTTTGAAATATGAACGACCAGAAAATAAAAAACCAATGCTCAATGGATTTGGGGGTCTTCTGTTGCGGCAAACTAAGTCGAACAACATAAATTCAGTTTGAGAACCTAATCCCAACAATAAAACCCACAAACCAGTTGAGGCCCTGACCAAGAAGCTAGAGGTAAGCATATAACAGTCTCAACGCTTTTATGGTAATTTGGTTGGACGGGTGATGAACCAGGGTTGCTAATCATGTACACATTGAGTACGCATCAAAACTGTAACATTCTGTCTCGATATACAATACTCCAGAGGAATACGAAAGTGCCAAGAACTAAAGGAAACAAGAACACAGTATGAGAGCTTTGCTTTGATACTATTGTGATGTGTCTTGGATATTGTTATACTCTTAGTTACTGCAGGAGTCTTTCACGATGTCAAAGGCCTATCACGCCAGACCCAGGCCCATTTGGGGTCTTGCAGACGGTCCTGCCGGTCCAAAGTTTTCGACGCATTTATTGTAGTTTTCGAGTAGAATTTGTCTAAGTGGGATAATCCAAGTAAGAGAGGCTGTGTAGAGACGTTGAGCATTGAAATCTTTGTTGCACAATTCATACTGCATTTTATTCTCCCAACACCGAGTTGGACGTAAGCATACAGTCGAAGTCGAACAATACATATCTTGAATTCTTTGCGTCGTTGTGTCTGATTGACTGTTCTCTAATCTCAGTGAATTGAAAACATCTTCAATAGCTGAGCTCCACTTACATTTCAAAAAAATTGTCTTTTTTCTTATCTTTGTTTTGCAAAGTTACACAAATAGCTCTTTCATTGTGCAAAAGTGTTCTGAAAAACACCAATTGAAATGGCTGTTAGATAATTCCACAGAAAATACAAGATTAACAAGCGTTTAGGTACACTCAACTGCGAAAATCTCTACCCTTTTCGTATCATCGAATAACCGATCGCATAACAAACCCATAATCACGAATCGAGGCGAAACATAATCATATATACAGATGTATGCATATTTGAATATACGTTTACGTATATATACATACAGAAACATCTACAAAAGCTGAATTGTAAAAATACAAGTCCCACCCACCAGTTTAATAAACAGAAACTGAAAATTGGAAATTGGATCTAGAAATAGGATGAGAGAGAAAGCAAGGACTTACCTGAAATTAGAGAGAGAGGGGAGTGGTGGATGAAGAGAAACCCTAGAATTTGGGGCTATTTCGGAATTAGGGCAAGAGTGGGGGGAAGAGCAATTCGCGATAAGGGGGTGCCTTGGATATGTATCTTGCGAATCTGGGGCTAGATTCGGAGTAATTGATATCTTTAAAGTAATTTGTGCAGGGGCTATTTTGGAATTTTAAGAAAGTTGAGGTATGAAATTTTCCCAGATGTTAAGAAACCTGGTGGGTTTGGCCTAATATAATTACTTTCTTTTTTCATTAAAGGTGAATTTTACATGAATTTTGGTTAAAATTTATATTATATATATGTTCTTCTTAACAAGAAAAATCTTAATTGTAGAAAATAATGATGAAAAACTCTAAAATTTTCTATAAGGACAAAAAAAAAATTAAGAGTCTTGCTAGTCTCTACTCATTATGCGGTAATATGCAAATAATGACAAACAAATTCGGATGTCAATACACATTTTATGATAATCAATATACTTTCACAGATATCAATACACTCTTCTTGTATATCAATATACATTCTACACACTATCATCCGCCCTAAGGGCTGAGGTTAACATTTTCGAATAATTAAAATTGGACAGTTTTTTTAAAATTTTCTTTGTCTTTTATGAATGTTTTGCAGTTTGATTCATATGAAACAATTTTTTTTAGAAATAATTTAGTATCAAAGTTAGGCCAAACCAACCTCAACTCCTCAAATCCAGTGACATGGATTTGGACTTGTTGGAGCAGAAGATCGTACTTTGCTCTGTAACTTAGGCTCTACCACAGAGAAAAAAAAAAGCAAAAAAATTACGAGAAACGCACCCTTAATTTTAGTTACGTGTAAAAATTTATGTTATTTGTTTATAAATAAAATACTTGGGTTTGGAATTTTTATAACAAGACTTGTTATACCATTGTGACCACAGTTGAAAATTTCAAAGATTAAGCTTGAAAGCCCGATAGATTTACCCCAGGCCCTAGTCAATATATATTTACTTTTTATTCCGTGACTTGATTAGAATCCTTGTATTGAAGAGCTCGCTACAGGGGTGTAGTAAGCTCGTTCGGCCGTTCATCCCAGCAATAAATGCTCGGATTTGAATCTAAATAATGGTTGACTCAGATTATTTGGAGATCGGATTAAATCCGAGCTGTTAATGTCGAGATGGACGGTCTGATAAAACTCACTACATACAGACTCGTTTCCTTCTTGTATAGGGCTCTTCGAATTAATTACTAAAGTATGAATTAAAGTTGATTGGACATTATTATTCAACTGATCAGGCCATGATTTTTTTAATAGAAAAAAGTAAAATTTTAATGTTGAAAGTATTTTGCAAAATACAATATGACATGAATATAAAATCACCGATGTCCAATCAATTTCTAAATTTTCTGTTGGTTTTAACAACGTAAGAAGTCCATTTCCTAATAATGACATTAGGGATGAACATTATTTAAATTCACAGTGCCGATGCTAAAACTTTCACTAACACCACCAACAAGTAACTAAATAAATCGTATGGACACATGGCGTAATCCAATAGATTTGGAGGAAACTTTTATTTCCTCTGGCAGTGGAAATAACTTAAACTCCAGAGTTTAAATTATTTGCACCGCCGATGGAAACAAAAGTTTCCTCTAAATTAATTGCATAGCACCATATGTCAATGTTCTACTATTTGGGACACATGACGTAATGCAAATAGATTTGGAGGAAACTTTTATTTCCACCGGCTGTGGAAATAACTTAAAACTCTTCATAAAATGGACGGGCTTGAGACTTGTGTAAACTAAAATTACAGGATCTAGAACATCATGTATTTTCACAACTAAAATATTGTGTGGAATTTATTATACAAACGTAATGAACATACCGGAATCCATTCTGAGCATTGTGTTGAATCAAAGACTCCCGGAAGATGGCTCCTAATTTTCTTTAGAGGGTGCTAACCCAAAAGGAAGTGGTTTTCTTTCTCCTAACTCTTTTTCTCTATAATTACTTAACAAAACTTTAGAGAGAGAATAATCTGAAGTTGAGAAGTATACTGAGTAGAGAAAGGACTCTTCCTCATATACAATTATACTTCCATGAAGCACGGAGACATACAATAAAATGATGTGTTTTTTCTTTTTTTGATTAGCTAAAAACTTTTACTTTCAACCACAAAGTGTATTGAATTATTGGACCACTTATATCAAAAGATTATAACAGTTCTACTTCCTTCCTTTTCAATTATCTTGACTCTAATTTCCCACGTTGATTGATTCTGCTATAAAATTGTAATCTACATGTGTGACTTTTTGTAAAAATAATTGAAGTCAAACATCCTGAAAAAAATATCATAATTTGTTTATGATCGATGTAATTGAAAAAAAGGCAAAAGTATGGAAGTATGAAAGTTAACTTAAATGAACATCTTTATACGTGCAAATTATGCAGCAACTTTTATAAAATAGTTAATAGCCCGGTGTTTTAATTCTTCCACAAACTAACTATGGAATTGCCAACTTATGTGCCAAAGCACATTATGATGCTAGAAAAAATTGTGAAAAAAGGTACTCCGTAATTAATCATACATGGTGGTATATATACTAAGTTGAGAGGAAAATAAACAACCCCAGGAATCTCTGATTTTGCCTTTGTGTTTTTAGATAAATACTAGCATAAACCCGTGCAATGTACGGTTTTAAACCTTTGATTTCTCTACGGATTTCTAACTTATTCGGATATGTATATCCGAATTTGGTAATAATAGCTAAATTATAATACTGTGTAACCATCATGTATCGATATTTTGAACTTCAATTACTATAATCATCATGGTTAGCTGTACCAAGTCATGATCTAGCAAGAACAAATAACAAAATTGTCACGATTCAAACCCAACGGATTTAAAAGTCGGGGTGTTACAAAAATACTGGAGTACATATTTAATATGAAAGCATAAAACAAACAACTTTAAACTATATAAAAATATATATATGTTTACCTTTCACAGTGTCTTCTCGTAAAATATGAAAATTCAATAGGATTAAATATCTTTAGTCATTTGATGTATTCGTTGCTCACTTTTTCTGCTACAAAAATTTCTTCAAGACTTATGATATTGAAAGTTGAAGCCCGAAATCACGTTTGAAAAACCAAGCCCAATAAAATCTCGCTATGATTAAAGATTACTTGAATAACATGATTTCTTCTAACCACCGACGGCGGTAGCCTGGTGGGTAAGTTGCCTCACATTCTCAGGGGAGACTCAGTTTCGAGTATTGCCAGTGATAAGGGATTGTGAGGGTACACACTTATGCCCACTTGTACCTAGGTGGTGCCATGGTGACACCCTATCCTCACGGACAATAAATATGGCTGGAACCGAACATTTCACTGATGGGTCAAGAGCCCCTACGATCAAATCCAAGGGGGCTGCTACGCTTGTTGCCCCCTCCCATTTTTTTTGTCGATTAAATAAAAAAAACATACATTTCTCCTGAGTATGCCACAGCAAATCGAAAATTAGCACAAAATGACAAAAGAAGCATAATTAAAAGCAAAAGTGGCTAAGAGAAACAATAGTAAATATAGCTTGAAATTAGAAAGGTATATACCGGAAGAGGTTTGTTATGGTAAACTAGGTTCAAGGCCTCGTGCCTAGCACGAGTTTTATGCCCTTGTATTTTAATTCAAATTTTGCTTTGAGGGAGGTTAAAAAGAACTCATACTGAAATATGATTGGATGTGCAACCAGCTAAGTTATAGAAGTCTGGGATAAACTATAGACATCTGTCACATGCATGACGCGAATTCCAAAAACAAAGACTTTCACACCAGCCGTTAAAAAGGGGATCAGAAATGGCAAAACAACAAACTCTAGGGACTCAAATGGGTAAGCAACAAACTCCAGGGACTCAAATGCGTAATTTAGCCATACATAACCAAAAGACCAAAAGACCAAAAGGGTATAGCATTGTGGCAAAACTACAAGAAAACCAACATGCCAAATTGCAATTGGAGGGTAAATTAGGCCGAAAGTAGCAAATGACCAAACAAAAATTGACAAGCTTCTCTCTTTTATAAACCTTCGGGTATGGATATACGAGATCGACTATTTGAAGAAAATATTAAGGGCTATGGAAGATACTTAGGATAGTCTCACCCTTGTTCTATATGATAGTTTAGCCAATCGGGATGACTTCCTCTTCATATTTCATCTTTCCATATTTATCCATACTCTTAAGTTTTGTGCATATCTTGAGTTCGAAACTATAATTCAAACCGTTCATCTTGTAAATCACAGAAAAAAATTGTGATTCTATAAAATATAACATGTTGCAAATTGTTAAGCAAAATGAATGGTAAACATAGTCTACATTTTAACCTTCCCATTTATATAACAAGAAGTAACTCATTCACGTATCTATCAAGATCCAACCATACTGAAATTTTGTGGACTTGTATTTTTTTGTGTTTTACAAGCTGAACGGTTTGGATCATAGTTTTAGGACCGATATGTGAAAAAAAGTTGAGAGTATGGAGGGGTATGGAGGGATCGGGTATGCAACGTTGCTCATGTACACCACACTCACATATCCCATATGCACACCAACACATCCCAACTGTTCATCTCAGAAATTAAATTTTCGGATTTTAATAAACCAATTGGGAGAAGCATTTAAACTCTTCGCAATAATTATTTATTCAAAATCCAGATCATCAAAAATGTTTTTGAATGTTTGAGATGTGTTGGTGCACTCTTGGCTGCACGGGTGTGATGTACCAATGTCCATTTTATCAGATATGGAGAGAAAACGATAAGTATACGGGTATAGACCAAAACGGTACAGACGACGTACGATGGCACCGGCGATGGCCGTTTGGGACCCATACGGCCGTCGCCGGTGCCGTCGGTACGTCGTCTGTACCCTTTGGTCGGTCCCAGGGTTCGAGAGAAAATGATCCCTAGCCAATCAGCATTCTTGGAGAATGAGGCCCCACAAGTGGCCCTTGATAATGACCTCGAGATATTTTTGGTCTGCGGCCCACCTTTGAGTTTTTCTTTTGACAGTATCATGAGAGTACTTTATTGATATAGCACCATTTTTTTTTTTTAATCAACGATATTCTTCTTTGCCGACTTGCCGTGTATGGGAGCATCGAGCATCTCAAGTTTTTTTTTTTACTCAAAATTTTATTTAAATTTGAGAAAAAAGTTGTATAAAATTTTTACTCTCTATGAAGCACTTCAACGTATAAACTCAAATTTAGACATGAACAAGCGCATTTTCCGTGCTAGGCACGAAAGTAAGAGAAAATTCGTGTTCTATCTAATAATATTTACCCATCATTGATTTTAATATTTAACGTTTAATGTTGGAATTCCAGTAAGAGAGAAAGTTTGAACATGAGATTTATAGGTTTGAATAAAAGCTTCATTAATGACATAATTGCAAATTTGAGAAGACGTTTTTTTTCTCAAGAATGGGTCTCTCAACGGGTATTCTGATCATTGCTTCACGGCCTTTGACATTTTAGATAATTTATTGTATTTAAAAGTTTTCACTGTTTCGTCATTCGTGTTTTTTTTTGTCTTTAATGATTTTTTTATCAATTTATTTATTTACTTTTTGAATGTGTATTGCGTACCTCTATTCAAAAAGTAAAAAACTTTGTTAAAATGTTAACAAAATTGACTAAAGACGAAAAACTACGCAACCATATACAAAACTATTATCGCATCTACCACAAAATGTCTGTTTTATTCAAATTGTTATTTACTGTCTTTTTTTGCCTTTCGGATTGATGTATTGTGATAGAATGACATATCTCGTAGAATGTGAAAAAACAATATCAAATAGTTTGAAAAAAAAGACAATTTTCTAACGTAGCCCCTTATCTCAAAACTACCAACCAAACATTTGTCATTTCACGCACAACTCTCACTGGTTAGATCTCTGGTCCCCAGCTCCTCAAGAAATTTAGTTGCAAAGTGTAAGTTCATTATTTGTAATTGGCTAATTCCGTGACGTTTTTATGTAATTGAAATTCTGTAATTGCTAGTTAATTGTTTTAGTGATAGAGTTAGAGTCTAGCTAAGAATCAGCACCTCAGTCAGATTGGATTGGAGTGTCAGAGCACAGATGGAATTCTAATGCTGCAAGGTTAAATAGGTAGGTTTTTCTCTAACTTCACACATCATGTGAGTGTGTTGGAGTTGAGTTGGACATTTTTGTTGTATATTTATCATTTTTGTTTCTCTAAAAAGGAAAAAGTTTGGTTTCAAGTTTTTGCAAAAAGAAAAGAAAAAAAAGCTGAAATTCGGAGTTGGGTCCACATAATTGTGTTCCTAGGATTTTTGTAAATGAGTCGGTAGCCTAAACTAGAATAGAAAAACGATACTAGTAAGAAATCCGTAAAAGGAAATACATGAAGGAAAAGGCAAACCAGAAAGTGGTCATAATATTCTTCGTTTCATAGTCTGCGTGTCCCAATTACAGCCCTCGTAAAAAGATTGCAATTTTGATAAAAACCAAGGGAAAGATAGAGCTCCTAAAAGGGGCGTGCCACTAACTTGGTTTTTTTTTGTTTTTTAGTTTTTTTATATGAGAATTCGAAATACGCGTTGATTTTTGTGATTTTTTATGTGATGTATTATGAGAGAATGACTTGTCTCGAAAAATACAAAAATTGGCTTTTAACTTTTTGAGTTAGTGGAATGGGGCCTAAGTCCTAAGAATTAAGACCATTGGTAGGAATTAAGCCTCAAATGACAAGTTATTAAAGTCTTGTGTTGGAAAAATTAGTTTACTTTTTGTGGTAAAATTGAAAATATGAATGCAATTAAAACGGAACGCAAAATCTGAAAATCAATGAAAATGAAATGGTGATCAAGGCGGGTGTAATACTCTGTACTTAAGACAGATTCGCGCCCACTACGGTACTTACGGATTGCATGGACGTCTATCTCCCATCACTACTTGATTGAACTCTCCACAGATGCAACACTACAATCGATAGGTCTCTTGAACTAAACTTGTGTCTGTACTCTCTCTAATGAAAAGACTCCGACTCAATGAAAGTGTAGAAAAAATCAACTCTAAAAAATGAATGAAACTTGCCATATATATAGACCAACTGGTGACTATTCAGAATAGTCACCAAGGAAGAAACACAACTATTCATAATAGACGCGTCCGTTCACGTTGAACAGGTGCCCCTGGAAGACACAACTCTATATTAATTCAATTTTCATTCAAACCAAATTAAAATATTATATACTAATAATATTTTGCAACAATCCTTCACATGAATGAAATTGACTCGATAACCCCAATACAAAAATAATGCAAACGACAGAGAGAGTACAAGTAGAAGTTCCCTACATAGGATAGGTAGCTTTGGGATTTTAACTTTCCCTTGCGAAAGACTATAAGATTTACTTGTTAACCAGTGGACACGATGTCTTGAACTGTTCAGCGTTTTGTGTAAATCAAGACAATAGAATTCACACAGTCTTTCCGAACACATTTGGTTTTTACAGTTGTGCCCATTTTGGACTTGGAACACCGACTAGTTTCAGAGAGTGTTTTTTAAACAATTCAGCCTTATATATATGACATTCTTCATTTAAAGAGTTGTTTTTCCAATACTTTCATTGAGTCAGAGTCTTTTCAATGGAGAGAGTACAGACACCATCGATTGTAGTACTGCTTCTGTGGGAAGTTCGATCAAGTAATGCTGGGAGATAGACATCCATGCAAATCGTAAGCACCGTAGCGGAGACGAATCTATCTTAAGTACAGAGTGTAACACTTACCTTGATCACCATTTCATTCTTATTAATTTTCAGGTTTTGCTGTAAGGACCAAATTCCGAAGTTTTCTTGTTTTGGCAATTCCGTATGACAAAACACATATTTTATATCGAGTTGTAAGTTTATTAATTTTTATAGGCTATTGAGTCTGTATAGGATTAGAGTGGAAGGAGTCAATATTTGTAATTGAGAGTGAGCATTTCGGATATAAAAAAATGGTCGACTACAACGAGATGGATTTTAGCGAAGACAGACCAACGGAGGGATCGATCATGTTATCAATCGACACTTCCAATTTGTTAATGGACAAATTACGTGACATATTAAATGGGCCAGTCAAGGGGTCCATAATGGACTAGTGGTGGGCTACCAATAAGCCTAA
>JAXBDA010004023.1:0-31158 GCA_036023075.1 Gaultheria prostrata | reverse complement strand
ATTTTAATAGTGGAGAGGTAATATAGGTAGTATTGTTGGAGTATTGAAAAAGACATGAGTGGATAAAGCACTGTGCACTAACATTTTTGGCTCAAGATTTGTTGAGACTTGTTGGGGTTGCTCTAAATGGGTTTTTTTTTAGGGAGGTACTATTCATTTTTGTATTTTAGGGAGGGGTTTAGGGAGTCTCTTGGAGCCTTACTTTGGGGTTTGGCTCCCTAAAATAGGGATGAGAGCCAATTTAGGGAGTTTGTTGGGGTTGCTCATGCCAAATCCACCTTGGCTTTGGTTTTCAAAATGCACAAGGGTTGGAGTAGTAAAATTTAGTCGCTATTTGTCGCATACGATTTGGCATATATGGTTGGAGAATGGAGATGCTATATATACTACTCCCTCCGTCTCTTTTATAGTATCGACTATTTCATTTTGGATTGTTTCTTAATAAATGTGTATTTTAAAAAGTTAATGGATGAAAGTTTGTACAATTAAGTATTTTGCCTTTTGAAAAGTTAATGGGTAAAAAGATAATGGATAAAAGTGGAGGATAATTTTGAAGAGTTGAGGTAAAAGTTGATGAGAAATGTGTAAAGTAGAGGTAAAAGTTGATGTAAAAACTGTAATGATGATATTTCTTTAATAAGTTGGATTTACGAGGTAACACACTTAAAAATGGACGGAGGGAGTACATGATAAAAATTTGTTACTCCTCCCGTCCCTTTTTAAGTGTTACCTGAGAATTCCAACTATTTTTCTCTCACATCAACTTTTACAATTTTTACATCTACTTTTCATTACTTACCCTTATCAATATAATAATACCCACTAACTTTTTAAACAAGAATATACTTTTAAGGGTAAAATAGGAAATGTAGCCACTAACTTTTCAAAACACACACTTATTAAGGGACAACCCAAAATGAAAATGTACACACTATAAAAGGGACGGAGGGAGTATTGCATTAATGTGACGTTCCAAACTCGTACTTCAAAAATGGCAATGGCTTGAGGTATTTTGATCATTGTTCCACCTCTATTCGGATACTCTATCCGTTCCAAATTGCTGGTCACCTTTCCTTATTTAGAATCTCCAAAAAAATTTCTATATCTTCTAATTTATACTCCCTCTGTCCCAATTTGTTTGCTCACTACGAAACTACGTGCAATTTTCAAACTAAAAATTAATGTATTTATCAAAATAATTTTTGAAATTTTTTTGCACCGTATTAAAGTTTTCAATGAGATCTATCAAACAAGATCCATATTGATTAGAAAATTATTTTTGCAAGTACATTATTTTTTAGTTTGAAAATTGCACGTAGTTTCGTAGTGAGCAAACAAATTGGGACGGAGGGAGTAATACATTTTATATCAAATATAGATCTTATTTGATGATCTCAATTAGTTTTATTAAATAAAATTTTTGAAATTATAAAAAATGTTATAAATTGTGAAATATAGAGAGTTGTTTGAGTGACGCGACTACCAAAAAGTGACCATTATTTTGGAATAGAAGGAGTACTTTGTATGAGTACATTAAATGGTGTGGGACTGAGAAAGCATCAGTGTGCGGTGTCTGTAAGAGTAGGGTGCGTGTTGTGCGTGGCTGTGGGGCCCAACCCGGGGCCCGTTATTTTGATCATTGTTCCACCTCTATTGAGATACTCCCTCTGTCCCTTTTAAGTGTGTGGTTTCGTAAATTCAATTTATTAAAGAAACATCATCATTACAACATTCACATCAACTTTACCTCCACTTTATACTTTCCACATCACCTTTTACCTCAATTTTCCGAAATTATCCTCCACTTTTACGTATTAACTATTTACCCATTAACTTTTCAAAAGGGCCAAATGATAATTGTACAACTTTTACCCATTAACTTTTCAAAATACACTCTTATTAAGGGACATCCCAAAATGAAAATGTCCAAAACATAAACGGGATGAAGGAAGTACTATGTATAAGTACATTAAATGGTGTGGGACTGAGATAGCATCAGTGTGCGGTGTCTGTAGGCTCATACATAAAATAAGTGGGGAGTAGGCTGCGTCTTGTGCGCAACTGTGCGGCCCAACTCGAGTCCCGTTATTTTGATCATTGTTCCACCTCTATTGAGATACTATGTATGAGTACATTAAATGGTGTGGGACTGAGAAAACATCAGTGTGCGGTGTCTGTAGAGCCATACAAAAAATAAGTGGGAAGCAGGGTGCGTCTTGTGCGCAGCTTGGGGGCCAACCCGAGTCCCGTTATTTTGATCATTATTCCACGTCTATTGAGATACTATGTATGAGTACCTTAAACGGTGTGGGACTGAGAAAACATCAGTGTGCGGCCCAACTCGAGTCCCGTTATTTTGATCATTGTTCCACCTCTATTGAGATACTATGTATGAGTACATTAAATGGTGTGGGACTGAGAAAACATCAGTGTGCAGTGTCTGTAGAGCCATACAAAAAATAAGTGGGGAGCAGGGTGCGTCTTGTGCGCAGCTTGGGGGCCAACCCGAGTCCCGTTATTTTGATCATTATTCCACGTCTATTGAGATACTATGTATGAGTACATTAAACGGTGTGGGACTGAGAAAACATCAGTGTGCGGTGTCTATAGACCCCTACATAAGATAAGTGGGGGGCAGGCTGCGTCTTGTGCGCAGCTGTGCGGCCCAACTCGAGTCCCGTTATTTTGATCATTGTTCCACCTCTATTGAGATACTATGTATGAGTACATTAAATGGTGTGGGACTGAGAAAACATCAGTGTGCGGTGTCTGTAGAGCCATACAAAAAATAAGTGGGGAGCAGGGTGCGTCTTGTGCGCTGCTTGGGGGCCAACCCGAGTCCCGTTATTTTGATCATTATTCCACGTCTATTGAGATACTATGTATGAGTACATTAAACGGTGTGTGACTGAGAAAGCATCATTGTGCGGTGTCAGTAGACCCATACATACAATAAGTGGGGGGCAGGGTGCGTGCTGTGCGTAGGGTTGGGGCCCAATCGGGGTCTCATTGTTTGATCCGAACCATTCATTTTGTTCATCTCGTCGAGTATGTATGGGTTAATCGGACATCGATAACTATGTTTTCAGATTGCATTTTTCTTAAAAATGAAGTAGTTAAAGAAATTATTGTAGGTAATTTTTTGTACAAAACTGTAAGTTAAATGATCACTGTAAGTTACCGATATCCAATCAACCTGAATTTTTACATGAAATCCATACTCAACGAGACGAACGAAGTAAACGGTTCGGATCAAACAACCCGGAGTGGGCCCCACAACCTTGCACGGTACGTGTGATATGCACCCCGCACAACACACATCCAAGACCCGGGTGGATAGATTGTATTTCAACGCGTCTTTAGCTTTTTTGTTTACGACATTAATCTTCCTCTATTATGATGTAGGAAAAAATTGGCATTTTTATAGTTCCTCACTTTAGCCCACTTTTTTATTTTTAATAATCATTGGGCCTTCCACATATAAATTTACAAGTGTTCGACTTTTTTAGGGTACGTGAGAGGGTTACTAGTACAACATTCCAAAGTGAATGCAATCTGTAATCGCAAAGTAAAATGCGACAACCCTTTATTTTTGTCTAACCTTACACGTGGCCTTTGGAATTTGCTTTAACATAGGATTAAAAAAAAATGAGGGTTTACTCTCTACACAACTGATTAGAGTTCGATTATTGAGGTCAAATTACAAGAAACTAGTTTGTTATAAATCTTCTAATCCCGGCGTGAATGACTTATCTTTAACAGGAAGAGCGAGGAAACTAATCGAGATGCGTGTACCTTGACCATCGAACCTAAAAAAAGAAAACTGGTTTGAGAGGGGATGAATGTTGTGATTAATAAACGGTGCAGTGTTGGGACTGCTGTTTTTTTCTCATATGATATGATATCATCAAAAGGGCTGTTGAGATCAACCTTTTAAATCAAAGAAGAAAGTAATGAAAGTCCTACTGTATTTCTTAACTATTGTATGGTTGACTAAAATTAAAGCAGCAGCCCCTACCCTACCCCAACCCAGCTCTTGTGTTGTGGTCAACAGAAAAAATATATAAACAAGAGCAAAAGCTACCATGGGACCACTTAAGAGAATTTCTCATAGAAGTTTCAAACACTAGATTTTGCTATGTTGTAGCACATTTGAAAGTTGAGGTACAAAAACCCTAGCCACCAAATCCAAATAAAAAAATAAAACACTGAAAAAAAAGGAGAAGTTGAGGTAGTATTTTTGATATGCGGAAAGTAGCCTTCTAACACCAAATAAGTTTTTTTTCCCCCTTTCCTAACAAAGTGATTGAAAATTTAATTAAAATTGAATTTGTCTCAGGGGGTATGGCGTGCAATTCCTGAGAGAACAGAGTCAATTTTTCTATGCTACTAACAATACAAGATGGACTTATTAGTTTAGTGTGAAAGATTAAGGGTGTTCCACAAATTGACTTATTGGCAATAAATCAGTGGAACTAGCTTATTGAGTGAAATTAAGTTGATGTATCGTGGAAGAATGACCTCTCCCGTGAAGCAAAACAAGACAATTTTAAGAATAAATCAGTTTTGTGGAACAAACTCTAAGATTAGTTAATGAAACAAGGAGGTAGGTTCGTTATGTCAAAAGCAGATGCTCTCAACAAAGCAGGGATTTGATTATATAAATCACGTTTATCTGTTATCGATCAATATTTGTTCACAACACACTTCTCTGGAGAAATATGGACTCAGCCCACTGGATCAAATCCATTTCTATATGTTTTTCTCAAGAGAAATGTGTTTTCAAACTAGTATTGATCAATAATAGATGAGCATGATTTTTAACACGATTAGCCTCCTCGACGAGCCCTACAAAATGAAACATTCAGACTACGAAAAAACAATGGGCAAACTACACGTTGCAGTTGGGGACCCAAATGCTGACAAGCCAAGACCCTTTTTGTGGAGTACGCTAGAATGTCAAAGAAGACAAAAAGCTAAAACAAACTCCTGAAGTATCAAAATTTGAAGAAAAATCGTTGAAATACACCAGGAAAATTCATTTTTTTTAGCGTGACTTCTTTACAGTGATTGATCCTGATAATATTCTGATTCTCTAGTGCTAGCTTTTGGAGGCAAAATTCCCCTATTTTCCTTCTCATCCATTCTTTTCCTCCATCACCTACTTTTCACTTTTTTAGTACCAACCAACCACCTTGATTTTTCAACCACATATCACCGCCCACCCGGTTCAGCTCTCTCTTCCTCCCAAAGACCAAAAAAAATCATAGGTGTCGAGACTTTTCCTCTTGAAAAATAATTGTGACAGTCAGAAGGACGAGCCCGAATAAAATTCAGTACTCTTATAAGGCAATGGAATCGGATAATTTTGATGCCGTAAATATTTGACCTTAGAGCAAGAATTACTGTAGTTTATGACCGTATTATCTTAAGGCAAAAGCTAAAAACTAGGAAAATTTTAGCAAGTTTGGGACATGCAGTCAGCAACCCATTAGCCCCACCGTTCTCCTACATGATTTGACTAAGTCCGCCCTCTTTGAACCGGGAGGGGATAAAAAAACAAAAAAAAAGCGACCATCTCGTTGAGGGGAAATAGCCTTTGCTGTAGCAAATGCAAGTTATGCCCATTGACATGCGAATCACTAAACAAAGGAGCCCTACCACCACAGACCCCAAATGACTCAAAACAGGGTTTTCACATTCCCCTCACATGTAATTACACAAGTCTCCAATCAATGAGATATGGGCAAGAAAAGACCGGGAAAACCCAAACCTTTGGTAAAATGTGCACAAAGTGACTACAGTCAGAAAATTTCACCACAGAGTTGCGGTCACCTATACCTCAAAAAATCAAGAAACTTAAGGAACATTACGCCATAGAACTATGCCCCAAAATCCAAATCGGAAGGTACGAGAGAGGACAATCCTTTAGTGTTGTTTTTTTAAGATAATGTTGTGTTCATTACCTTATTTTCTTCATTAGAAATCCAGAGCATTAGTAATGCACAAGCTAAAAGAATAAAAGCCCTTGAATTAAGAAAGCAACGTACAAGCAAAATAATTAAAATTAGTCATGAAGCTATGAAAGTTTTATACGTGGATAAAGCAAGAAAAATAAAAGGAAGGAATAAATTAAGACATTTTTATTGCCTCTCTTCCATTGTAGAAATTTCTCAATTTCTCCCAAGGAAAAAAGCTCTCAAGAGAATATTGTAGCTCCCGTTCTCAAACTGTACAGCTACTAGTACTTAAGACTGAAAGTGAACAATCAGTGGACAAGTAATGTTCCCCAAGGTTATAAAAAGCAAATGCCATAAATTACGCACTACTTTGTCCAAAGGGGATAAAGCAAATGCCATGAAAATTAACTGCTTCATAAAATTATTTGGAGCTCCAAGTACAAGAGGACTAGTAACACGGATTGGATCGGTGGCAGAAGTCATATCTCATTGACATCATCAGCAAAAGCCAGCTCGCACGCGAGAGCCAGATGATCGCTGCCCCATTTCTGCAAGTACAACTAACTTTTCATACATCATACAGATGAAAATGCAACAAATAAGTTTTAAAGCACTCCTATTATTGAAGAGAAAAAGAGGGACACAAAAATGGGTCGCCCGAGCTTGTGGCATACAAGTGGTCCTCAATCACAATTCTCTTATCCACCAGCTTAGGCACCTCACTGCAGTGGATTATTCAGATTATGTACACCGTAAACAACGCCAGCAGGAAGAAAGTACCTTACTCGGGAGTCCACCCATTTGTCTGAGAATTTCAATTGGTAGGGTGTCGAGAACTCTCACTGGTACAACCTCCCGAGTATGCCTGCTAACCAAGATCAGTGACCAATATTTATGTAATGGAATACAAGGATTTGGGGTCATGTAATACACATACCATATATAATCAACAGTTCCCATGAAGTTGGAGTGATAAGATGTTGCCAAGGGTTCTCCGTGGTTATCCCTAGTTATCCCGCATCCCTGGGAATTGACTCAACAGTGTATTTTCTTTATCAGCAATTGAGACAACAGCATATGAGACACACCTTTGAGTAATAAGAACTAGGGACATTTCATAATCATGGATCCTTTCCTGGTCAAGCACATGCAGATTCAACTACTTTTTCAAAGTAATTTACTAATTTCTGTCCAAGTAAAAAGCGGTAGCATACGAGACAGTACAACTATTAAAGGATTCAAAAAATCTTACAGGAACTCCACGGTATGCACTAGAGAGTTTCAAAGGGTGTCTAAGATGAGTTACTCCTTCATTCCCCGTAGCAAGACTTAATTCCTCACAACTCCATCTATAAATTGGTGGCCTCAAGACATAACTCCGAAAGCTGTATGGGCATAACAATCAGTCGATTAAATTGCGCATACCTAATATAGACCTAGATTACTCGACCTATGCATGATATGGTGACACCTGAGAAGTAACAATAAATAATGCCATTCTTTTCTCCATAGAAACTACAACCAGATTATAACTTTTCTTTTTCCTTTTTCCCCTCCAAGTTTAGCCTTCAAATGGATAATCTCATTTCAATAGTGTTCATCATTTGCTTGTTCTCCTGAAGAAAGCATGAGATAGTGACCTTGACTTCTCAAATGCAAAAGCAAACAAGTAGACAATTTCACTTGCACCATGTGCCTCCCTAAACCACTTGAGAATATGCAACATGGAGAAAATTTTACAAGGAATTATGAGAACCAGGCAGCATACTTGTACTGATGTTGGTATGGTTGATACTCCAAGGGACAAATAGGTCCTGAAATATTTCTTCTATCGTGGAGTTGAAGGTCCAACTGCAACATATTACAACCAATTGGGTTCCAAACGCATAAATCTGATAACAGATGGATGTATTTTAGGGAAGTGCAAATTTCATCGAAAGCTTGTTAGACAGTGGCCATCTCTATGGGCTTGATCCAGGGTAACAATCTAGAACTCACCTCAGCTGAAGCTAGAAACTGATACATTGCACTCTGCACATGACAAGAGCTGAAATCAGTAATACCCAACCGAAGCCAAGCCTAAAACTTTGAATTCACTTATAAACGAAGAAATCATTAACATCACAAGTCAATGAATTACCCGGGGCATGCTGTTAAAGTCCCCAGCAAGCACAACAGGAATGTTGCCCCATTCCTGTGACAGTTCATGCGCCTTCTTAAGAAAAAGTCGAATCTACCATAGTCATGTTACATTTGCAAAATTATAAACAATATCAGCAATGTTATATACGGCAATAATATACATTTCCCTTTTAACATCTAAACCAATTACTCCCTTTTAAGATACAAACTTTTATCCCTTCTAACATCTACACAAATAATTTCCCATTTAACATCTAAACAACTTATCCCTGAATAACAGACAAAGATAAAGTTTCAAAATACAGAATTTTTACAAGAATACAAATTCCAAACACATATTTGAAATCCGCGTCTTAAATCTAACACAACCTTGAATTAATACACATGTACAAATCAACAAATTCAAAGAACCCAACCACCCACACCTGTGTGTGTGTGTGTGTGTGTGTTTGAGAGAGAGAGAGAGAGAGAGAGAGAGAGAGAGAGACGCTATTGACTTAGAGTGACCACAGATTCATACATCTCATATGATCAGAGTGACCACAGATTCATACATCTCATATGATTATCAGCTGTAAACTCATACACCCAGAATATCAAATAATCTTGATAAGCTAGAACGAGCAAATACCTGGCCTAGCTTGATATCTCCCCGCTTTGGGTTAAAGAGAACATGAATATTTCCAACCAATAACCTCCGGGACTGAAAGGACCTAAAATGTTTATTCTACATCAGTATCTCACCTAGTGATGTCTGATTAAAGAAGCAACAATACAGGCATCTCAAACATCACTTTGAAATTCTAATGAAACCACATTTCTTTCAACTTTCAAGGTTCATATGATATTATTAGGATCTAATGACGGTTCTCGTGCTGGCTGTCGGCCACTAACGCTTTGAAACGATAAAAAATATATTAAATTTAGTTGAACCTAAAGCCCTAGACAAAGTGAATCACAAAAAGGGATTACATAGCTAACCCAATTGATTGGGTCACAAGGCCGAATTGGTTTGGTTTGGTTACGCATCTGCCTTAAATTCTAATTGGCTACTATTCATTGTGTAGGAGTCTCAGAGAAGCACAGCTCTGTAAGTGACGATATAAGACTAGAGAGCTTCTGTCCTAAAAACATGTCTAAAGGTATTCTACATACAAAAGCAAAATGGAGGAAAGAAAACAAACCATGCATATGCCATATAACAGTACAAGCAAAACAAGGAAGGGAAAAAATTCATCAGCTCGTCAATTTGTGAAAACTTCTCCACATTCCTAAACAAAACAACAGAAGGTACAATAGAAGAGTCAGAGTTCATCAAAACTTACAGGGATGCCTTAGTATTCAGAATGGAACTGGGCTGATCTTGGGTCATCTGTACCAGATTCGAGAATTCATCAGTACAAACTAAACTGGCACAGAGCAAACCGGTCAGCCATCTAAAGATAAATAGCGTCTTTAACAACCACCAAGACATGCAGACTACCATAAATTATCAAAAGCAGTCGCACTAACACTAGGATGAAAACAAAGCACTCCATCCCTCGAAATGCTCCTTGGCCAAATGTACTCTAAGCCATTGATTCATTGAATACCAAAATCAAGGTCCCACCAGGCACCAGAATACAACCAATTGATTACGCTTGGAAATATGCACTTCAAGTATGACTAAATAAAGGGAACAAATTTTTCTTGAAAAAGAAAACTACATTTGTCATGAAGAGTAGCTCGGAGGGTCATTCGTGCATCAAAAGTGGTAAACGCAAAACATGCATCCTTGGGGCGCCACACTGCACGAAAACAAACTTTGACCTCAATGTCAAATATACTCCTAAACTTTCAAAAACTCAATTGTACTCCTAAACTTTGCTTCCGTTAATCAAATATACTCTCACCGTCTCAATCCGTTAAAATACTAACGGAATTTGCTAAGTTGGACGTTAGGCTCCGTTAAATATGCCAAAAACAAATCCATTTTCAAACTTTATTTCCAAAAAATTGCTTTAAAAAAATTGAATGTTTTTTTTTTTAACTGCTTTCAAACTTTATTTAAAAAAAAAACAGTTTCTCAACCCACTCAAAACACGGTTTTTTCCCCAACAAAAAGTACTTCGAAAATCTGGTTTTGAAAAAATGTTCACAAAATAGTTTTTTTTTAAAAAAAATTTAGTTGTTGGAAAAAAAAGTTTAAAACAGTTTTCCAAAAAAAAAATTTTAATTTTGTTCGAAAAAAATTTAAATTTTTTTGTTTCAAAAACATGTTTTGGATAAAAATTTAGAAAACGGAATTTTTTTTTGGGCATTTCTTTTGGAGAGAGAGAAAGTGAATGTGTGTTGAGGTACATGTGTCACATTTTAAGTGGAATTGGATGCCACATAAGCATATTTAACGGAGTCTTAACGTTCAACTCAGCAAATTCCTTTAGTATTTCAACGGATTGAGACTGTAGGAGTATATTTGATTAACGGAAGCAAAGTTTAGGAGTACGATTGAGTTTTTTTGAATGTTTAGGAGTACATTTGATATTGAGGTCAAAGCCTATCAAGGACATATTCATGATGTTCAACTGCCATTTCCCATGACACTACAAGGGTTTATTATCAGCCGCACAAAAATCAACCAGACTTACAACAGGACAGCGACTAGTAAGCTTACCTGCATTTTGAGAGGTATATATCCCAACATAAAACTTCCTACACTGAATAGTTTACTTGCCAGCCTAAACAATGGGAACAAGCCCAACTAGTATGGGCCATGGCAAGTGGCGTAACCATTATATTTATTTGATTTTTTGGAGGGGACATGTCGGAGACACAACGTGGACCCGTGGCGACACAGCTGGGAGCATGAGACATGTAAGGGGATACGGCAGGGTTAAATTTGCAATATCTTTAAATTTTCCGGGGGAGAGGCTGTAATGTAATTTAATCTACGTAGAATATCATAAACAATGTAATGGAAGCCTAGATCGAGCAGAGCATCTCTCTCTCTCTCTCTCTCTCTCTCTCTCTCTCTCTCTCGTGTCATATACACATATTATAAAGGTATATATGTATAGCTTTACATATGCTTATCAAAAAGAAAAAGAAAAAATGTATAGCTTTCATATCCGCCCATGTATATATATACACACATATACCTTCGTATTTTGTATGCACGAATTATAGTACACATATCTGTTTAGTATGAATTCGGATATCAAGTACCTATACATAAAAGAACCATGGTGGCTTGCCAACTTTTTGACTATTTTGGACCAAAATGCCCCTGGATGCTCTCTCTCTCTCTCTCTCATATAGACACATATTATATAGGTATATATGTATAGCTCTATCAATTTACGGAAAATTCTTTTGCCTAAAACGCTACCTCTCTCTCTCTCTAGAAACCATCCATCTTCTCCTCTCTAGAAAGCCACCGCCTGGGTTTTCCTGCCTGGGGGGGAGGCGCTGCCTCTCTCCCTCTCCCCTCAGGCTTTCATCCTCTTCTCTCCTTACTTCTACTGCAGATGTGGCGTTCGCCGTGCTCCGGTGCTGTTTTCCCCTTCGTTCTTCCTCCTCTTTGTTTCGCTTTGCGGCCGCCGGGTATTTCTCTTGGGTTATCCGGTTCTGCCTAACGGCGAGGCTCGTTTTTGGCGTCTAGAGGGGCGAGGACTGTGTGGCCTCCCACCGTGTCTCACTCTTGAGTGATTCCGGTTTGGCCTAACGGTAATGGGTGGTCCCACGGCAGTTTTGGTGTGGCGTGAACCTTGGCGTTTTTTATGCTTGGTGCTGCATGGGTGACCTCTGATGGTGGCGTTCGGCGGCGGTTGGAGCCCCGGTTGTTGATATCCCTGACCGTTTTGTTAGGACCGGATTGGCGACTCCTTGGCGGTCGCTCCGGGGGTCCAACAATGCTATGGGGCTCGTGGCGGCATACGTCCTCGTCATAGATGTCTGAGGGATCTTGGTTCTTGGCCTTGGGTGTTGGATGGTTTGGTGGTTCGGCTCTGGCGTGGTGGGCAGCAGCGTGGAGGTGCGGCGTCCTATGATCTGCTTTAGTTTTAGGGTTTTTAGGTGTTTGGACCAATCAAAGATGACTTTCAATCAAGTTTGGGTCTCGAGCGGCAGATGACTTTCGTGGAGTGGTGTGCCTACCTTGTTAGGTTGCACTTTTCGTTTCGATGTTTTGCTCTTGTTCCGTTTAATCATTGTAACCTCGTTATATGATTGATAAAATTTGTTGCCGTTCAAATATATATATATGGCCGGTTCACCTCACACTTAAAATAACACAAAAAATGACGCCTCACTCTTTCGGGCCATACTGTGAAGTTCTGAATCGTTGATCTTGTTTAAATGAGTAAAATAAGAGGTCCTGCAAAATTTCAGTTCAATCGGATATCGGTAAGTGCTTGATTCAAACAGTTTAAAAAACTTTGTTTCTTGTCACAGTTTTTGCTAAACTGGTTGGATCAAGCACTTTTCGATATCCGATTGAGCTGAAATTTTGCAGGACCTCCTATTTTACTCATTTAAACAAGATCAATGGTTTAGAACTTTACAGTGGGGCCTGGAAGAGTGAGTTCCACAAATTTGTGTGTCATTTTTTGTGTTATTTTAAGTGTAAGGGGAACCGGCCCCTATATGTATAGCTCTATATATCCGCACATGTCTATACATACACACATCTACCTTAGTATTTCGTATGCAAGAATTATAGTACATATATCTGTTTAGTATGTTGCATGAATTATAGTACATATATCTGTTTAGTATGTTGCATGAATTATAGTACATATATCTGTTTAGTATGTATTGGGATATCAAATACCTTTACATAAAAGAACCATGGTGGCTTGCCACTGTTTTGTCTATTTTGGACCAAAATGCCCCTTCTATGGATGTTGAGTGTGTCGCGTGGAGGGTTAATTCAGTAATTCACCATGTCTTGCAGGTTACCGTATTGCCCTTATTAGACTTTTGATATTCTCCGAGTCCTGTGGCAGTGTGTTTGCAGGGGCATTTTTGAAAATACAATGTGAAGTGTGGACACAATTAATGTATTCACACTTCTCTCTCACCAAATTGGGCATCAATTTATAAAGTCAAAAAAACAAAGAGAGGAAAAATGGACATTTTCTCTTTTTTTGATTCAATTGATTGTCTAAATAGACCTTTCTTGCCTCATGTAAACCTCTAGAATTTTTTAAAACCAAACGTCGTTTTAGTGAAGCCTTATTTACCAAAAGACAGAAACAAGAATAATGGTACCTAATAGAATTTCAGCTTGAAAAAGATACTGTGAAACTTGTACTCTTAATACCAATACAGTTCTCCACAAGGTAGGTGTGAATACCAAAACCATATACTCCAGTTGGTTTCACAATTTTGGCAAATAACAAACCCAAATTGATTGGGGCTTAAGGCTCAATTTGTCATAGAGGGATGTCTTGCAACGTGAACAATTGTTAGGTAAACAAGGGGCTTATACATGTACGGATATAAGGTTACATAAATCTATTTCTTACGTTCTAAAAGAAAGTTGAGATTATTTTTCTGAGTACAGTCATATTTTTAAAATGTAATGCTCCATTGTACATGTCTTTGCATAAAGAATGTACATATGGTGTACTTCTTAAAGTAAAAGATATGCAAGCATGAACTCAATGTGAGTTCAGTAACATATATTTTTCAATGTATTTCCGGTTAAATGTCTTCCAAAAATCCCGTGAGGTATAAATGGACAAAAAGTTGGAATGACCACGAGACACCGTGTATCATACACAAAATAATTTAACCATGGAAAAAAAAAACTATATACTCCCTCCGTCCCAATTTGTTGGCTCACTACGGTTATGTGTGCCATTTTGAAACTCCTATAGTTTTCAATCTATAATGTATTTTATATGCAATATGGATCTTATTTGATTGATCTCAATTAGTTCTATAAACCAAAATTTTCAAAAACTTTAAAAACACTACAAATAAAAAGTTATAAACGTTGAAAAATGACACGGATATTTGTAGTGAGCAAACAAATTGGGATAGAGGGAGTATATATATACAAGGAGCTTCCAATAAGGGCCCCTTATTTAACTTATCATGCGGACCTCACTGTTCCCAAGGTAATTTCGATGATCCAAACCGCTCAATTTGGATTGTACAAAATGGCACGTACTTACGTTTTTATCGAAAAATGCTCAGATCAAGCCCTTTTGGGTATTTTTTTTTACGAATCCTCGCGTTGGACCTTAAAAACACATTCTATACACATCTAACGGTTCGGATCGTCGAAATTCAATCTCGAACGAAAAATCCCTCACATAAGCTAATATAAGGGATCCCTTATAAGATCTTCTCCCTATATATATATATTTTATCCCTGACTTTGTTTGAAGTCAGAGATCCCTCTCATTCACACATTTTCCGATTGAATTTTGATGATCCGAGCCATTCAATGTGTTTAAAACTTGTTTTTAAGGGCCTTCGTGAGGAATCATAACAAAAAATGACCGGGAAGAGCTTCATCTAAGCAATTTTTCATATAAACCGTAGGATATATATTTTATGAAAAACTACTCGGATGAAGCCCTTTCCGGTCATTTTTTTTTAATTCCTCGCGGGCTCCCTTAAAAACACATTGGATGGTTCGGATCATCAAAATTCAATTGGGAAAAGTGAGGTCCTGACTTTAACAAAAGTCAAGGATCCCTGACTAGAAGTTTTCCCTATATATATATACACAATAAATATCCAATAAGGGATCCCTTATATACTACAATGAGGAATTTTTTGTTCAAGATCAAATTTCGATGATCCGAACCGTTAGATGTGTTTAAAACATATTTTTAAGGTCCAACGCGATACGTTTTTATCGAAAAATGCTCGGATCAAGCCCTTCCGGGTATTGTTTTTTGACAAATCCTCGCGTTGGACCTTAAAAATATGTTTTAAACACATCTAACGGTTCAGATCATCGAAATTTGATCTTGAACAAAAATTCCCGCACCGTAGCTATATAAGGGATCCCTTACTAGAAATGCTCTGATATGTGTGTGTGTTGCCGTGTCCGTGTCCCCATCTTTTTAGAATTCCCATGTCCACGCAACATAGGTCTACACTGTTTCACAATCTTGTACTCAAAATATTAAAAAATTCGTGAAACAATACATTCATAAATCTAGAAATCTGCACACCTTCAAAACACAAAGTTGAGCGACATTATTACGAAGGCCAAACATCTGGAACTCTATGCTCTCTTGATGCAAAAGGGTAAATCTGTATTTGGAATATGAATTGGTAGAAGTGAGAGGCTAAAGGAGTAACTGAATGCGACCATAAGAACCAAAACCACGTTAAACAAAGCCATTAAAATGTAACACAAATCAGAAGTGTTATTTTCCTGCTTAACAGTATGCAGTTTGTACGGCATAATAGTCCAAGTCCAATAACAGGTTGGGAGGAAGTTTCAGAAAAACTTGTTCTGATCAATTAGGCTCTAAAAATGTATGCAAAGAATAATTAGAAGAAGGGTTGTGTGAAAGCGAATCATTGATGCGGGAGAATCTCGAGAAATATCCAATCTACAGCAACAGCATAACAAGTTACCATACCTAAAGATAATAGGAAACTTACAGCCTAAAGATAATAGGAAACTTACAGCTCATTTTTCCAGAATATAGCACAGCCATCACATGCTTCACCCGTTCGAGCCTTTGCAAAAATGGAAGCAGTGAATTGAGTTTCATCAAAACATTGACATAAAACACATTAATGAGTTTATAGATTCTTGGTATGAACATAGATATACCTGGTAAACACCTCTGAAGCCATCTTTTTGGAGAAGATTTTCGAAATCACAGAAACGATCAACCTCCTGCAATTTATAACAGTAGCTTATAAAAATGCAAATCCACGAACAAGCAAGCGTCATAAACTCCAAATAAAGGTTAAAAAGAAGTTTGTAACACCCACACACTGAAGCTATTTTGCAGCGTACACATGTATTTAGCCAACGGTTTCTCCGATAAAATCAAGTCAACACTCATTGCAACTAATAACTCATTCAAGATGAATTGAAAAAATGTTATACAAAGGGCAGAAATTTCAAATTACCTAGCCTCGTTGGATTCACGCCTTCACCGATTAACTGTCTGGAATAGGACTAACTGTACCACTTCCTGAGTTATCCCACGTTTGGTTCAAGAATAACTCTCGGGATAATTAATCCTGGTCTTAATTTTATCCCAATATGGGGGTACTAAATAATCCCAGGAGGGAGGTGGGATTGAGTAGGATTAACAAAGATGGATTGTTTTCGAAAATATTCGGAGAATTTTGGAATTGTTCTCAAAAAATATTTTCAAAATTATCTTTTCAAAAAATTGTTTTTAAAAAATCAAAAAAAATACTCCCTCCGTCCCTTTTTAAATGTCTACAATGGGAATACGTGCATTTTCGAACCCCTAAAAAATATATTTTTCTATACAATTTTATGTCTCTCTTTACACCAAATTAAAGTGCTCAAAGAGTACTTTAATTTGGTGCAAAAAAATTTCAAAAGTTTTGAGTAGAAATATATTTTTTTACGTCCTAAAAAATACACGTTTCCCAAAGCACACATTTAAAAAGGGACAGAGGGAGTAATAATTTGGAAACAATATTTTTAAAACAGAACCAATATTTCTTTAAAAAATTGTTTTCAAAAAATGTTTTTCAAATAAAAACTTTATTTTCTTAAAAATTATTTTCAAAAAATATTTTCGAAAAATGTTAAAAAAAAAAAACTGATAGTAATTATTCTGAAAAAGTATTTCAAATTTGCTTTTTCATTGCTTTTGAAAAAAATGTTCTCCAAATTAAAAAAAATTGTTTTCAAAAAATTAATTTTTTCAGCAAAATAATTTTAAACAAAAATATTTGAATAATATTTTTCAAAATGAAATTTTGTTTCAAAATTTATTTTTCAAAGATTTGTCTTTTCAAAATAACAGTTTTCAAAACAATACTTTTCAAAAACTGGTTTTGTTGTCCAAAAAATGTTTCCAAAATTTTCTTATTTGGAAAACACTGTTTCAAACCTTTATTATTTCAAAATATTTTAAAAAAATTATCCCATAAATAATCCCACGCGAATCAAACATGGGATTGGGTAGAATTAGGCATGAATTAATACCAAGACTACCAATCCCAGGATTATTAATCCCATCGATTTCAATCTGTGAATCAAACGAGGCATAAAGGGATCCATGCCATTTCAAATAAAAGTTCTACTAAATAAAAAAATGACTATGCAAATGTTACTCATTCACGCATTTAGCAGTTTACTTATTCATTTTCCTTGAGAAAATGAACGAGAAAGCAACAACTTAGTGCAGCAATTACCACACAATAAATGCTTACAAAGATGCTCAAACTTGCCTAAAAACACAAGATGCTCGCAGTGTACCAACTGATCTCCTCACATAGAAGCGTTTTCCGATGGTCCCAATCCAAATATTTTGGTGGGACTTTAGAGTACAAGTTTTGGTGTTTTAATTATTTTTGTAAGAAAACTTTTTTAAACTCTTTTTTTTTTTCAAAAAAAAAATAGTTTTTGATTAAAAAAAATTATCCCATAAATAATCCCAGGCGAATCAAACATGGGATTGGGTAGAATTAGGCATGAATTAATACTAGCACTATTGTCCAGGACTACAAATCCCAGGATTATTAATTCCATCGATTTCAATCTGTGAATCAAACGAGGCATAAAGGGATCCATGCCATTTCAAATAAAAGTTCTACTAAATCAAAAAATGATTGCAAATGTTACTCATTCACACATTTAGCAGTTTACTTATTCATTTTCCTTGAGAAAATGAACGAGAAAGCAACAACTTAGTGCAGCAATTACCACACAATAAATGCTTACAAAGATGCTCAAACTTGCCTGAAAACACAAGATGCTTGCACTGTACCGACTGATCTCCTCACATAGAATCGTTTTCCGACGGTCCCAATCCAAATATTTTGGTGGGACTTTAGAGTACAAGTTTTGGTGTTTTAATGCATTCTCAACAGCAAGTATATTGTATGACACCAAAACTACCTTATCTGCGCAAGGGAAAAAAAGTTTAGACAAGTGGTGATGAATTTTGGCAACTAGACCAAAATTCAAATTGGAGTCCTCAGAATAGTGTACTGTACTGGATAACACTACACACCTGTCTGCAGAATCAACAAAAAGTCTAGACACAGAAAAATACTGATGAATTTTGGTAAATATCCCTAACACCAAGACTAAATTTCAATAAAGCATTTACCCCAAAAAAAAAAATTCAATAAAGCAAAACAAAAGCAAGGAAAAAAAACAAACAAACTAGCCATACCCCGCCCTGGCATCAAATTTCTTTACTATAACACCTGTGCATAAAAAGGCTGGAGGAAGAAAAGGTTAACTTTCAGTGGATTAAAATCCTGTGAAGTGGAGAATTCTAATGGAGCAAGACTATGATCCAACAATTGACGAAAGGGGAGTTGTGTCCACTAATGAGACTAGGTTCCATAAAATAGTCCTTGATGTTTTGAGCATGCATAAATACTTTATTTTGCCTATCAAGTTTCAAGGTTTAAATTAGAGATAGAGGTTCGTTTCATTCAGTTCGTACTTCGTACTGGTTGTAGGAACTTCATCATTTCCTGGAAAGTCGACCAGCCTCATGTCCAACTTGAATTACATCTTCCATGGAAGTTTACTGAAATTATTTTTCAAGGGTTATAAGAGATGAAAAACAAGGAAAGCCGAGAAATACTAACCAAACAGGGCCCAAGACATACAAAGGTAAAAAGCTTACTTTATGGGATCCAGTGATCCACCAATTGTAGCAATGAACACACTATGCCTTTCTTTCTACTAGTAAAACAATTACGACAGGCATTTGCAAAAGATGAACAATTCAAGGAGGGGACTTCAAATATTAGCCTATTTCAAAGCATATGGTCCATCTCTGGCTCTATCTAAGTGACTATTCAAGAAACATCATGAGAGGTAAGAAAATGTGAAATTGTGAATTAGTTCCAAGTTCAAACAGCACTGCAGTGAATGACACGTTCAAATTCAATACCCATTGCTATTCCCTTGCAACATGTGAACCTGACGAAGTAGTTCAAACAACCTTACTTCAAATTACAGTTCTCTTGCATTAAGGACCTGATAAAGTATATCAATCAAACAATTCTGCTTTGGGAGACTATCCATAGAGCCTAATTTCCATGTTTAGCCAGACCAGTTCCACACCATCTAACAGAAAATAGAAAAACACCTCATTCATCACACTAGCGTTATCAACCATTAAAAGCAACTTTTCTACAGCTTTTTTTTTTTAAAATCGAGACAAGTACAAATAAAGCCTAATTTTTGATCCCTTAAAATCTTAAAAAAGGTTGCAGAACCTATAAAAACTATGGCAAGTAACTTTTTTGAAATTTCCCTCGACGAACCGTGATTTGTTTTCGTACAAATAATTGATGCATAAAAAAAGGTACACTAGGATGTGTAACTAATGGACAAAAATATGCATAAATACATCTATATATAGTACCGGAAAAAATACAAAAAATGCCCTATCACATCTGGAGGTAATCCCGTGTCACTCAAACATGGGAATGAAAATAGTACCAGGACAAATAGTATCAATTCAGGAATTTTAATCCTGTCTATTTTAATCCGAGAATCAAACCAGGCCATAGAGGAATAACAAGAATTCAACCTTTATAAAGGAAAAGATTACGAGTAGAATAGACCCCCTTTAATGCGTGAGCAAAATTTTGAGGCTGCCTTACATCTACACTATACCCAAACTACCCTTCTAAATGTCACAAAAGTTCCTTACCACATGTTTTTTTTCCTCAAACCAATTGCCCTTGTAACTGCCATGAGGCAAATGAAGAAGAACACTACTATACAATAGTATCTACGGATCTCAAAATTCACCGTCCTTAGTGATTTCATTAATGATTATACTTTCTTGCCTGCCCTCTCCTTCTCTGCGTTTTTTTTGTGAATAAAAGTTCCAGCAAAGAAACAAGTTGCAATATTGAAGGTTTGCCTCCTCTATTCTTGCTTTTGCCTAAATCAAATTGCACACGCATCACTCGGGCCCAGACGCTAGTCTAATTATACAGGAAGAAGAATTCTGCATACCTTTATGAAGGGAAAGATCACGAGTAGAATAGACCCAGTTCCGATCAGCATCAGCAGTTGAGGTCTTTCTTATGTGGTGCTTCTTATGCTTCTTGCGAGTATGTAACGAAGAATGAGAAGACGTGGCGTAGTTTGTTGGCAGCGCAGGAGTATGAGTTGAGAGGGGTTCTAGGGCTAGGGTTTCAGTTTCTGCAAGTAATCTTCGCTTCTTAGAGGTTTCATGGAGGTGGTGAAATGGTTGTAATATCGAAGCATCTCTATCTCTTCGCTTGCTCGCCGAGTGGTCCGCTGTCGGCTGAGTTCGCCCGTTCCCAACTCTCATGTCGACGGCGCGTAGGGAAAGTGATGGCGGTTGGATAGATATATGGCTGCGGTAAATTTTGCCCAAAGATTATAGGGTAAATTTCACTGACCTCCCCTGAGGTTTCTGACAAATACAAAGACCTCCTTGAGGTTTCTGAAATAGCACTGCCCTCCCATACTTTTAAAAGTATTGTTGAGATTCCCCCTTCTGCTAACTTTTTACCTAAACACCGTTAGTTTAAATATGAATTGACAAAAATACCCTCTATTTTCAACTATTCCAGCCACCAATTATCACATATCAACCATCTATCTTTTGCAAATTTGTGTGCGTACATATGGTAAAAATATAACTACACAAATGTTAGGCATCTGTACTGCCAAACTCTCTCTATTTTTATTTATTTTTGAATATTTTCCGATCGCAATTAAGTTCCTTCAATTACAAATATTGTCCACAAATATTTCTTTTCATCTGCTTGAATCACATTTGTAAGTGTTCCTTTAACTTTTTTTATTTTCCAGCAATAAAGAATTAAAAAAGGTCAAAAGACAAATAAATAATACTCCCTTGCTATTAATTGTCTATGTTCTAGTAACCGGAAGAGACAAAAACAATCTAAACAAATGACTATGTTCTTTTGCGTCATTTTCTTTGTCGATCTTTGATTTGTCTAAAAAAAAGATATTAGGAAAATAGGAACCAAACTTTAAAAAATGAATAGACAACAATAATCCAAAAAGTCTGTCAATTTTGGATATTTTTGTCTTTAATGATCTTTTATACAGTTTGATCATAATTTTTTACTCCCTCCATCCCCTTTTAAGTGACCACTATGGGCATACGTGCAATTTTCGAACCCCTACAAAATACATTTCTCTATAAAAAAAATTTAATTTGTTTTATACCAAATTAAAGTGCTCATTGAGTACTTTAATTCGGTGCAAAAAAATTTAAAAATATCCTACGGAAGTACATTTTTTAACGTTCATAAAAATACACTTTTCATAAAAGGGTCACTTAAAATGGGACGGAGGGATTATTTTTTAGATTCCTAGACGAACTAATAATCCACAAAAATAAATGCAAACGTAACAATGGAAAAAAAATTGAATAAAGAAAAAAATAACAATCCAAAAATATTATTTAGCCAAAGCACCCCCTAGTGCAAAAACTAGCAAAACTTTAAAAACAAAATAAAAGGATGGTGATTGTGATTTTCCTACTTAAGTTAGACCAAACATAACATAATTTTCCAACTTACGTTGTACAGTAAGGATGGTGATTGTGATTTTCTTTTTTATTTTAGTTTTCTCCGTCACCCAATATCAGAAACTAAGCAAGCATTATTTGATTTAGCTCTTGATGTATGGATTAATAATTTGGGCGTTTCCTCACCTTTTGCCGATCACTCCATTCTTCCCTTCTTTTTTTTTTAACAGCCTCACTCCATTCTTCTTTAAAGCTGGCATTAAATAATTAGACATTAATATGGTTTAGGTAACACAATAGCCCTAACTTTGGATAAAAATAAGTTAGCGTTAGATCAATGGGAAAGAAAAGAGCTTTGTTTTGAAGGTCATTTATGTCATTTGCTTCTTAAATTTAACGTTGTTAGATGGTTGACTAACAGAAGGGGGAATCTCAATAATATTTACAAAAGTAAGGGAGGGCAGTGCTATTTCAGAAACCTCGGGGGAGGTCTCTGTATTTGTCAGAAACCTCAGGGGAGGTCAGTGAAATTTACCCAAGATTATATAGACCGGATTTGCAGAAATTATCTTTCACTTTGGTCCTCGCATGTTGTTTTTTTTTAGAAATCATAAAACGCATTCAAATTAGAGGTGCATAAGAAACCAATGTAACAGCCTAACCGATCCGATCCGGATCGAATCGATCTATTTGGTTAGGTTCTATGGCTCATTGGTCTGGTTATAGTTCTAAAAAACTAAGAACTAATAATTATGGTTTGATTACTGGTTCTCAATTTAAGAACCGCGGTCAGAACCGAACTTGACCATATATATATATACACACGCACATGTACAAAATTATCTATCTTGTATGTCTATTTAGAGTAAAAATCTATTTTGTTAAGAAGTTTTTAATATATCGTTATAATCTATTAATACCAATTTCAATTCTTTTTTGTTCCACCTTAATTTCACGATTGCTACTCAAAGGAAAACCCAATTCTCTTATTCTCTAATTTCCATCTGCTTCCTAGTTTTTTCTTCCTTTATAATTTCTTTACAAAATATCTTTTGATCTCTTCCAACCTTAAAACTATTTAACAGGTTCATTTGTGGTCTCTCTTTTTAGTTGCACTCTCATGTTTCTCTGGCTCTCTCTCTTTCTCACAAATTCATTTGTGGTCTCTCTTTTTAGGGTTCTTAATGTTCTTGTTCAGTATAGGATTAATTGGGGGTAAAAAGTGTTGTGATAAAGTGTTCCTTAATTGAGTAGAACTGGAACCGAACCAAAACCGATCCGGTCTTGCGGTTTGGATCTGAACGGGTTCTACATGTGTATTGGTTAGGTTTTGGTTCTTAATTTTCTAGAACCGGTCGGAATGTTCCGTTTATTGGATTTCTAGAGAACCGGTCCAATTCGGACCGTGTACCCCTAATTCAAATAAACAAACGTACTACGTCTACCAGAATGGATGGTTCTGCTTTTGCAGTGGGCCTTTTGACCGGTTCTGTTTGTTCAGTGTATTTGTCGTGATTATATTCTAGGTTTTGGTAGTTCGTAACTCAATTCCTGTATTTTTTGTCGAATCATTGTACTATTTTCGGGCATTTCTAAGCCTTCGGGCTCTTGAATTTTAATGAGATTGACGTTTATAAAAAAAAAAGAAGAGAAACAAACGTATAACGAACGCAAAGGTTCGATATTTTATTCGCCGCTTCAAAAGGTTTTTTAATTTGAAGAAATTAGCCATTTGAAAAAATATGCTAATATATATACATATATATCCATCACACATCTCTTTCACATAGGGTTAAGGATCAGTGCCTCGCTTCTGTGATTCACTCCCCTCCCCCATACACATCAGATTAGCTCATCATTTGATCCAACATACTATAATCAACTGGACGAAGATTTTGGCTTAATTAGCTCTTACTTAGTTGTGCAGTAGTCTTATGTTGATTTAGTTGGTATGGGTTTAAGTCGGTTTCAGATTGGTTCGGTGATTATATATTTTAACAATTGATTTCAGTGAAAAATCGATCGGAATTGGTGATTGACAACTTTTGTTTTAGATATAAATTTTGGTTTTGATTTTACCAATACTCGATCCAAAACGGTTGCCATCCCTAAATTTTTATATAAAAATTATAAATATTTTTAATCTGTGATATGATCCCTGAAGAACAACAGGCCGAATCCTGCAACTACAACATGGCACTACAAGATAAAGATGCAGAACTTTGGAAAAAGATCAAGAGCATATATTGTGCGAGCTTAAGAAGTCCATTTGTGGACTTAAGCAGGCATCTAGGTCTTGGAACATTTATCTTGATCAAGTAATAAAGTCTTTTGGTTTTGATTAATGTCCGGATAAGTCGCGTGTGTACAAAAAGCGCGCGCGACGGAAAATGTGGTAGTGTTCTTGGTTCTATAAGTGGACGATAACTTGCTCATCAGGAACGATGTGTGAGTGTTGTCTTCGGTAAATGTGTGGTTATCCTGCGAGTTCGATTTGGAGGATTCAGGAGAAGCTAGTCACATCCTTGGGACTAAACTTATGCGAGATCGTAAGCAAAGGATGTTGGGCTTATCTCAAGTAGAATTCCAATAAAGGATTCTTTCCTTTCAGACATATAATCAATCTATGCAAGGATCAATGTCATAAGACATCTGAGGAGATGGAGAAAATGAGGGCAGTTCCTTATGCTTCAGCAGTAGGAAGCCTCATGTATGCTATGCTATGTTCTATATATGATATTTGTTTTGTAGTAGGCATGGTTAGCAGATTTCAGTCTAACCCTGGACAACTGCATTGGACTACTGTGAAACATATACTCAAGTATCTGAAAAGAACTATGGATTATATGTTGGTTTACCAGTCAGACAGTCTGGTACCTTGTGGGTACATAGACTCAGATTTTATGACAGATAAGGATTCCAAAAAGTTGATCTCGGAATAAGTATTTAATTACGTGGAGCTCGAAATATAATTGAGATAAAGACGGGAGTGCAAATATAATTCTTCAGTGGTGTTGTAGACACCCCGATTTTGGACCCGGGACGCACTCGAGCATTCCTGATGATTAAATGGACCAACCATGCTTACCTTGAAGACCGGAACGAGGCTTGAACTTGTCAGAAATCCCAAACATTACCCTAAACTCACCACAATGATCCAAATAACCTTGAACCATCAAAACCAAGCCAAACCACAAAATTGACCAAATTACCCCTTGAGCGCTTAACCGAAAACGTATTGAACGCTCAAGTCGTGACGTCACCTGAGCGCTCAAGCCACCCTCCCCTTGAGCGCTTAAACCTACAACAGACCCACTTTCTGCAGCATATCTAATGATGAGATTTTATTGCATGGGGAGCGTCTGGCTCCCCAAAGCCCACTATATAGCCTCATATACACGTAAAACACCCCCTAAACATGACCCCAAGATTAAACCTAAGGCCTAAACTAATTTAAAAATCAAACTCCCCCCATTTCCCTCTCTATATAATCACTCTCACCCCTCCTCATTTGAGAACTATTGCATCTCTCTCACTTTACCACCAAAAACCAGTCACTATTACTTCCTTCAAACTCTAAGAACCTATCTCAAATTGCATTTTCGTCCATAACCTTGTCCATAACCAAAAACCCATTTTCAAGCCTAACAATTCCTTTTTCTAATCTATTTTCACCATCTCTTCCTATATCAACCCAATCAATCTTCAATATTCATAAAATCAACTATAAAACCCACCGTTTTCATTCAAAAGATCACCCACAAGCCATCCATCAAGCAAAAATCCCAAGTTCAAGCCTTGTTTAAGGTCTAAAAAGGTAGAATAACAAGCAAAAAACATCACTTTGGTCCCTCTAAGGGAGACCAGTGGGCTCATATAAGTTCCTTGTACTTATTATGAGCCTACAGAGTCATATAAATCAGAAACAATTTCAAAAATTTGCATTTTGACCATGACTTGAGCGCTCAACCCCATGGGTCTTGAGCGCTCAAGACATCTTCTGATAGTTTTATGTGGCTTTGTATTTTGATCATGTTGGTTCTCTTTACCATTTTATATGACCTTTGATGACTTGTTTGTCTTCAAAACTGTTCTACTCTTTCTTGCTCAACTTTAAATGATCATTTCAAGGTCATGTATGTGAATCCTATTTTCAAAAGGTAGTGATTTAATCTTGTTTTGAAAGAAAAAGGCCAAGAGGAAGTGTAAGGACCCGCATTTTCGTATAATTTTTCCGGAATAATATTGGGGAAATGTAAGGAAATGAAAATTGATTAAAGAAGGGTCAATGTGGAGTTAGATATATGCACAAGGGTGTCTTTAAAACACATTTGAAACTTGAGGGGTGCAAGTGCAATGGGTGAGGTGTATATACATGTGTGTGTGTCAAAAAAATTCAAAATACACATTATCTCTCTCTCCCCAAATAGGCCGGCCACACTACCTCCCTCTCCCTCAAAAAAATTCTTCATCTTTCTCCTCAATCTCAACCCCAAACCCAAATTCCTCCAAGATTCAACCAAAGATCCTTCTTCTACGCGCATTTTGGAACCCGGGTTGCTTTGGAATCGCTCAAGGAGCTTCATTTTCAGTTGGGGTTGATTGAGGAAGCTAGGGTTTGCTTGCTTGCTTGATTTGAAGCATAACTCCTTGAGGTAGGGAAGATTTCTCCTCCTCCTAGCTTCATTTGGTTGAATTTGTGCACATATACTTGTATCTTTTTTGTTCTTCCTTGATTTTGAGAAAACCCACTAATTCTTTGAGTTTGGGTTTATGATTTGTGATTTCTCTTGTTGATTCTTGTTAAATGTGGTGGATTTTCACTCCCTCTATGAGTTTATAGCTTGTTTGGATGTCCCTTGATGCCAATTTTCATGTTCCAAAAGTTTGGGTTGAAATTCCATGCCCAAAGGGGCAAAAATCTGATTTTCTGAGACACTGAGCTGCTGCCCCGACCGCCCGGGCGGAAATTCCAGCCACCACGCGAAATCCTGAATTTGTTTCGGTCCACCCTTTGATGCTCGTTTGGTCCCTGATCGCTCATATCACCTTGGAATCGACCTTTGACACTTAGATAACCCTCAAATCCATTTCGTAAGCATTAGAATGAGATCATGACACGAGAATTGATTGGACACAACGCGATACGATTGGTTGCACTTGTTATTGAGTCGATTTGACACGTTTGGCGAAAATGGTGACGAGTGGAACAAAACGTGGAGTTTGTTCACGGTTAAATGAATGGGTTGTGTTCTAATGTTCTTAATTGGAAATGTGAATGTGTTATATGTTGTTGTACTAGGACCACCATTCGGTGTGTCGCTAGGAAGGTGTAGACACCCCAATTTTGATAAACTTGCACATCCCCGATGATGAAAGAGCACGAAATATACCTTGGAACGGTCCCTCGGGTCAAACGGGTCAAAAAGAACCAACACCCCAAAACCACCTGAACCGCACGGCTTCATTTCCCAAACCGTACGGCTTAAAATTCCACCAACACCGTGCGGTGTAGCTATATGCACCGTGCGGTCCATCTTTGTGCACTGTACGACACCTCTGTCCCATCACCGTGATTCCCGCGTTTGTTCTAGCAGCTCAGAACCGTAGCGTGATACGTTACCACCTACTGTAGCTCATCATTTTGTATGGAAGAGTACGACACCCATGGCCTATATATATTCACCTCCATCAAACGATTCGAGAGCTGGAAAATTCGCGTACAAACCGACCAAAAATCCATAGCAAAGTCTCTCATTCTCAAAACTCTATTACTGTTTCTCTACCGAAGTCATTCACCCACAGCTCCACAAATCATAGAATCCAAAAGCCCAGTGCCTATTTTCCAAACCTAACCAATCTCGTTCTATCATTGGAATCAATCCGAGGTATAGAATTCGTGTTCTTACTTGAAGTTTTTACTCTCTGAGGGGACTTCCTACCAAGTTTAAGGGGGGTTTCGTAACCCTTCCTTGGATTCAAAGGAATCATTTCAATAAAATGTAAATCTCTCGGGTTAACATTGCGTGATATTGATTATTGTCACGGAATGTCGCCCTCATGCGGAGGTACATTCTCTTATTAAAATTTCTCTAAAGATCTTCCAAAATCATCAAATACCATGTTCCTCACAAAGAAAACAAAGAAAATAGAAGCTACTCTCATTTTGCCAAAACCCAAGTTTTTTTTTCAAATTTCATGCTTACCAATGGCACCGTACGGTGCCAGTCGTGCACCGCGCGGCGTATGTTTAGACGCCGTACGGCGTCAGAGGTAAAACCAATTTTTTTTGCTTATTTTCGGCAATTTGATGCTCTATTTTTCTAAATGACCAGTGGGTTTAATTACATAAATCCCCCCTTTACTTTTTTATTCTTGCTTTCATGTCTCTCATCTTAGTTATTTCGTTTATTTAAATGTCCATTTGCGTATTGTGTGATTAATTGTTGTTATATGTTTCTTTAGACTGTTATTTTTCTCATTTATTTATATGTAGCTTATGTGAATAAAAGTTTTTAATAAAAATCTTTTCAGAAAAAAATCCCACAAATATTTAGTAAAGAGCGGAAAATTCCGGGCACGCGGGGTGCATTTTTCAAAGAAAACCTTCCCCGCGGGTAACCTGGCTCCCGAACCCAAATCTCTATTTTTCGCAGACCAAACCCCTTTTTTTAGCGGCACAAAAAGAGTCATTATTTTTCTAAACGGTTCCTCGGGTACCTGGCATTTTCTAAAAATAAAAGCCCGGGTGGCGACTCTAAATTTTCTTTTTCCCTTAATTCACCTCGTTTTTCCAAACAAATCGTCGTGGGCCCCGACCGTCCACAGAAGGGTTCCACGAGGCCCGTAAGACTCGGACAAGGGTTCCACGAGGCCCAAAAGACTCGGACATGGGTTCCACGAGGCCTACAAGACTCGGAAGAGATTTGTGACTTCTTTAAGTTTTGAATTTGTTAAATTGTTGAGGATTGGTGATCTATTGTGTGTTAATGAACGAATACGGACACTCGGGAGACACGAGGAGACTTGGACACATGAAAGATAAATAAGTGGGTACGGTGGATACTTGTGATGTTTTGTAAGTCCTAGATGATCTTTTTTAGTTAGAGTCCTTCACTCTTGAACACCTCGGGGTTTGTGTGAGTTCTATTTCCTCATCATTTAATCCGTTCATATTCATTCATTGGTGCACTGTTCATTCCACATGAATATAGTATGAGCAGAGATTTTTCCTACTGGGTTAGTGAGCTCACCCTATCATTTTCAAGTACTCAACATGGAGCATGACGTGATTGCTTGGGATGCGTGCATGCATATCTTTTGAAAGCTTACATGGAGAAGTTAGAGCATCATCTTGAAACCTCATTTTGATGAAGATGATTTTGTAACTTCATAAAGAAATTGTATCTTTTGACATTTTCGAAATTTGTAACAACTCTTCTATATTTTCTTTAAGTATGTTTAAGACTTTGGTTTGGCCACGTGTAAGTACGACCTTGACTTGGACTTGGGCCATATTTGACTTTCAAAAGAAGACTTGTTGAGTTTTTGGGTATTTCCACGTGAATATGTCTCATAATTATGTTTATAAATTTGAGGGCGTTACAGGAAGTATTTTGCTCAAGTCTGAGATGATCAATAGTTGCAAAGCTTGTAAGAATGTTAGAAAGGAGAAACAAAGTAACAAAGCCCACGGATCAAGAAGAGTCTTGAGCGCTCAAGTCTTCCCCTCTTGAGCGCTCAATGGGTCTTCTTGAACGATCATTTATTTTGGTTGTTTTGATCAGATCATCGTATATACTCCTCTGGATATGAGTGTTTGTGTTGTTTCTGAGATAAAACCAGACTGGTCCTCTCTCTCTTATTCACTATCCTTATTTTTCCATATTATTTATTTCATTCTTAAAGTTTGGGTATTTATCTTTATTTTTATCATGAAAAAATCATAAACTGGTTTTGGTCGATTATTCTATCTGAAAAATCAATGAAAGTACCATTTTCATAAAAAAGAGAGGCTCTGGACATAGTTCCCAAACCAAAATTGTAAGAGAATAGCAGGTCTTGAGCGCTTCGGGGCCTCCCTGTTGAGCGCTCAACGCCAGTCCAGAGGGCCAGACTATTTTTTCTTAGATATAACTTGTGGTGTTATTCTGGTTTTTAGCTTGTTATTCAGTTATTTCAGTACCTATTATCCGTTGTTCATCACCCATAGTTGTTTGTATGTGCGTATATTCATTCATTACTCATGTACATCACTGTATACAAGCATCCATCGTAGGCTTTTGCCGTGTTTATTACCGTACATGCGTTCCTTATTTCTGGTTTATTTGTAAAAAGTTAGATTTCAAGCATTTTATAAACCCCTCAAATCATTGAGTAGAGACCGGTTTACGAACCGGGCGAAGGGGGGTGCCTTAAAAACCTTCCCCTTTAGTAACCAAACCTCCGAACTCGAGAAATCATGGTTTTTGCTTGATTGGTAAAACATTTTCTAAACCATTGGGTAAAAGTCATTTTCAACCGTTTTCTCGGGTTCGGTCCTTAAACCTGGGTGGCGACTCCAAAATCGTTTTTCGAATCTAGCATATTTTGCGGGGTGTCCACAAGTGTGAATTATAATTTGAGAAATTAGAATAGAATCCGGGTGGGATTATGTTTTCTTATTTACACAAGGAACCCAAATTTATTTCTTCTTAGGTCCCTGCTCTAACCCAATAAATATGGGTCAATAATCTACTTGCCCCTTAAACTATTCAATTTTTAGTTAAATCCCCCTCCAACTATCAATTGAATTTACTTGCCCTCTCAACTATGTAAATGTTAGTCACTTGGTCGATTTCATTCAAATTAACGGAAAACGTTAGAAAAAATTCAGCCCATCTTAATTTCCTACCAAGTCAAGGGCAAAATAGACTTTTCAAGACAAAACCACTCCATCAGGGTAAAAGTCGGCAGCCCTAAATTTCTACATGATCAAAGTGAGGCAGACGAAAGGATCTATCTTCAGAGCTCCAAAAAAATCGATCAAAGAGTGAAATCAATATGAAACCGACCGGAATCTAAATGGAAGAAATCAAAAAGCGATTGGATTGGCGACTCTAGATTGTGGGGAGATGGCGTGGATCTTGAGAGCTCCAAAGGAATCAAAACCGAAATGTGAGTTTTTTTTTCTTTTTTATTGAGTTTGACACAACCGAGATGGTAGAAAATCGAGATTATACACTTTGTATATAATAATAGTTCTCTTTACGGATTAAAAAATGATAAATGATGTTGGTTTGTTGCTCTTTCTTTGTGAATCTGTGGTCCATGGGCAAGGGCTAAAAAGAAAAATGAATTTTTTGATTAAAAATATGCTCCAGGTTGTATATTTTTTT
>JAXBDA010004022.1:0-31164 GCA_036023075.1 Gaultheria prostrata | reverse complement strand
GCCGAACTCGAGCTCACATGTCTAGGCTCGAATCGAACCCGAGCCGAACCCGAGCCGAACTCATACCTTAACGAACTGATCCCGAACCTCGAAGGGTTCGGCTCGGTTCGGCTCGTTTACAGCCCTACTGGGCGGGGAGGGAGAAAAGAAATTTTACTGTGCAATTAAAAAGGTTTCATGGTGGTGGATTTCTTTGTCGAGATCTGCGTTCTTCACCACGACGTCGTTTCTGAGGAACCGCCAGATTATGTGAAACTGGGTTATAGTACAGATTAAGTACCAATCGGTATCTAATTAATATTGAAATTTTATATGATTTTTATTTTTTTGATTTCTACAATATGAATGTCTCGGATCCTTAAAATATCACTAAGATAGATATAAAACGTACTTAAAGTCTCCTAAGAGTTGTTGATATGGAAGGATATATGATTCAATGTATCCAAATCAATTTTCAGAAATAATTAAAAAGACAATTAGACGTTATATGAAATAGATTAATTTCTTATCGCAAATATTCACTTGTAGCATATCATATGTCAATGGATTGGCGTAACCTTTCTATTGCGTATACATTCGTATAATGGTGGTGTTTTTTCAAAAGAAAACTTTGTATTTTTGATTAATTTATTATAGCATATCATATGTTGATGGAAATATTAACGTTGAAAACCTGAACCAAACTAACATACGCCTTCCAAAAATTCCTCATCCAGAAACCATAAACCATTTTCACCCAGAAACCATAAACTTCATCTACAAAACTATGGCTTAATAGATTGAAACCTCTTTCTCCCATATGCCCACAACAGTCGGCCTTCATTCAAGGGCGCCCCATTCAAGACAACCTTATTATAGCCTACGCGGTTTTTCCACTATATCCCGACCAAAGAAGAAGTGACCCAAGGTTTTAATGGCAATGAAATTGGATTTGAGTAAAGCATATGACCGCGTCAGGTGGGGTTTTCTCGAAGAAACCATGAGGAGATTGGGATTTGACGATAGATGGATTCACTAGACAATGCAATGTGTGAGGAGATTGGGCTTTGACGATAGCTGGATTCACTGGACATAACTCCCTCAAGGGGGTTATGCCAAGGAGATCCGTTATCTCCATATCTGCTCCTTTTGGTAGTTGATACTCTTGTTCAGATGTCAATGAACGGAAGAGATTTGGAAAAACTGTGGCGTATGCTTTCGCCAACCAGTCCAGAAAGTGGTCTCAGCTAGGAGATGGTTGGATAACCTCGTTTCTGCCCATGAGGATCAAGAGTCATCCAAGTTTGAAATTATTGCACAAATATGCTGAGCTATATGGAAGCAGAGGAATGAATGGGTGTTTTCCAATCGTGAACAAGATCCGAAAAGAGTCTTGAGACAGGCGTTAGAAGGCCATGGTATTGGAGATTTCTTGGCATCAGCTTATTTGCAGAGGAATTCCCCAGCTCGGTCAGTCGAGGATAGTAATGCTCTGAAATGGCAACGACCTCTTCCCGATAGCAGGAAATTCAACTGCGATGGGGCTTTCAACCCCTCGGATAAGTCTGCAGCTTTTGAGGCTTTTGTTAGGGAATTCAAATTGATCGGTGGTGGAAAATGGAAATCATCATGGTCGAGTCACAGTTTCAAAGAGTAAAAGTGACATTCATGATGGTTTGATCTGTAAAGCAAAAATTTCCTGGAACACCAATAGGATTTGAACCTGCGAATTCACCATTTTTGTAAATATGGCGAATAACTAAACTCCAATGGAAACAAACTTTGGAGGATATATCAAACGCCTTCATGTTCATGAATTCTCTGCAAAATGGAGTACAATTTTTGAACTCGAAACGAGAATTGCGAAACCCAAAATTACCAACCCCACACCAAATTCACAGCAGGATCAAAGGCAATAAACTGCTTTATGCCTCGCTCCAGTTCGAGTCCCACCAGAGGCATATATTTTTTGAATTTACCAAGCACAGAAAAAGAAACAAAAAACCATCCAATTCATAACTAAAACACAACCGTCTTCACTAGAACATATTGTCTTACTTATTTCCGCTTTTTCAGGAGGTAATCCCAAGTAACCAAAGAACTTAAACTTAGAGGTCCGGAAAAGAGAACAGGAAAAAAGAAGTCTGCTCTTTTGTTATCCGATGATGGTACAAGTTCTAATAAAATGACCCTTCCTCCAAAGTTACAGAAATACTGAGGCCTAAAAAGAAACTTTGCAATTGCTAGTCCATATGAGCGGGCCACTACTCAAACAAGATGATGGCCCCCCCGAAAGGGTCGCAAGTCGAGCAAAATGAACCATCAGTATGGTCTGAACCGCATAGGCCGCCTGAACCTCGGGACCCTTCTGCACATGAGAGGAAAGTTGCATCAATCCAAGTATGATGCACATGAACTCCAAAAATATAAAACAGCAATCCAATGCAGCAGAAGTAATGACCAATGTGGTAATAGCCAGATCATGAAAAAGCAATGATAAGCACAGACTAAGAAACTAGCTCTGTGATTGCATTTGTAATACACCTTAAATATAGCGTTTGGGTGTGCTAGGCTAATAAGAAAAAGCCTGCCCACCAACAATAACCTCTACTTTGAAATCAATAACCTACTACAAAAACCTCTAGTTTGAAGTCAATAACCTATTATTGAGAAGACTCTGGTGTAATAGCAGAGTACTAATAAACAACTAAACAAGTATTGTAACAGATGGAGAAACGACTACAGTGTGTCCTATCTGTGAAAATCTTGATAAACACTAATGTACCAAAAACAAAGAAAGCCGTTTTGGATAGAAGTTGGGTTGGGGGAGCATAAGAAGCATGAGAACTGGGATAAGATAATGCAGAAATCAGAATAAGCATGAAAATTAGCACATCCGTAAATTCTTTGCAAATCCCCAAAAGTCGCGAGAAGTTAGATCCCGGTTAAGCCAGCCTGCCAGGTAATAGCATTCCTCTTCAAAAAGATGTAGCTTTCATCTTTTTGATTATGGAACCAAGTTTTGCATATTAACTAGCAGAATTAATCACAAGGTGGAACGTACTCCAACACCACTCTTCATGATCAGAGAGCAGAAAGAAGAGGAAAACACGAATACATGCTCACCAAATAAATATCAGGTAAAAACAAATGACCCATAACAATACACAAATGCATGCTGTGCACATGTTTTGAACTACGGAAGTGAATTTTGTTACATGGGCTGATCAAAGGACGAAGTGATGTTATATTATAGGCTTTCAAAAATCTGCACATTATTTTTGTTATATTTAACTCGGAAACAATCTGAATAATTGAGATTGAGTCATTTAGTTGTACGGACATATGATGACATGTTAAAGATGGATTAATGAACCCAGTAACATCAAACCACTGCCAGCAATAGCATTACACTTTCCCTTCTAATACTTCAAATCTCATAGGCATAAGGTCTTCCAACAATCATGGCACTAAATGCTCTATTCCAGTGCCAAGGAGTAGGAGGAAAGAAAAGAAAACATGAATCAAGCAACCAAAAAGTACCAGACAATCTTTAGCTTACCCATATCCATATGTAGGATAGAAAGCTGGACCAGGCATATATGGCCTCCGGGGAGGAAACCCATAAAATGGGTTGGGACGTCTCCCTCGAAATTGTTTCATCCCAGGAACATTAGTTCGTTTCGCAGAAACCTGGAGAACAAAATCAATTATGAAAATATCAAACCCATGTGTCTCAAAAGTTGTTAACGGATATCAAACAAGTTAATGAACCTTCAACTGGCGACCATGCAACTCCGACTCATTTAGAAGAAGCGCATTCTGAACTGCTTCAACTTCAACAAACTCAACATATGCAAATCCTTTAGGTTGACCAAACTTGTCTGTCAAAATTGTTACCCTGTTGACTGTTCCACAGGATTGAAAGTGTTGTTGGACCTCCTCCGGCGTACATGCATAGTCTACCTGAGGTTTTCATAGTGTCAAAGAGAAAAATGACTATTCACGCCGAACAATGTTTTCTCACAGTGAGAATAGATGCTTTAGGATTAAATGCCAACTAAGAACGGATACAGACTTGGAATATAAATTTTGACCAAGTTACAAGTAGCACACATTCCACAATTTCAAAAATGAGAAGTTAACTTTTCAAATATGGTAGAACTCTAGAGGGAAAGCAACTTTAAAAGAATTGAGACAAAGGAAGGGCCTAGCACCAGACCACCATCTTATAATTGAAACCATTAAAAAGTAGCCTATGCAAGAAAATACTGCTAGGAGCATTAGCGCACCGATTGCATCATAACAGCCTCCAAAAAGCATGGTCACCCACTTCTACTACTTCCAATCAATAGGCAATTACATAAATAATGGACCCCCTCAAACCGTTTATGCAATGCAACGTACTCATTGCAACGGGTTTAGAGCAAAAGATTGCAACAAAAAGGACAACTTGAGTTTGTAAGAGGGTAGCAAGTAGCAACAAAAGACCTAGAACACGGACAAGGATTCTAAAACCTTATATGTATCGCATATGATCTGAAACAAGGAAAATGATTCTGAACCCTTACATTCCCGACATAGATGGAGCGCGAATCGACCTCTTCCTTTTCAGCCTGAGTAGCAGAACCACCAGAAGAGTCTTCATACATGCCCATAATAGAAAGGAAGATATTAATAAACTGAATAAGTATAAAATTGTTGTCAATAAAGGTTGCAAGCCTCGCAATCACTACACAAATACTTGTAAGATACACAATAGGTCACAAGAACATTTTATGGCCGAAAATTCCACAACATAAATTTTAAATTCAAGAGCATAGAAAATTGAAGTGCCTTTTTATGTGACACCATACGCCTTCCAAAGTCAAAGTTAAACAAGGTCGAGATTGGAGAATACACAGGAATTAATCTAGCTACTAACAAGGAGCATACTAGTGTAAGCTCCTACATAAAAGTTCAAATCCCACAAGGAATCTTATAGAATGAGAAGAATCCAAGAACTTCCATGAAACCCAAAAGAGGAAAGTGTTTTGCCATCCATTATTTCAGTCTTCTCCATGATAAGGAATCCTGGAGAAGCTGCGACCAAAACAACTGAGTACTGAGGTTGGGATAAAAGCATCCCAGTTGGAGATACAGCTTGTTCTTCAAGTGAAAACAAGCACCAGCAGAGTGCTAAAATTTGAGAGGTAGCAAAAGTATCTCAGTATGTTTTTAAACTGCATGTATTGGTGCAGATGGTAGCAGCAAGTGTAGTCTGCAAAGCAAGCTTAAGGGTCCCGTAGAACGACACACAAAGTATACACGAACTTTTCCATTGCTTTGGCAGCTACTCTCGCTTGCGAGCACCAAACAGGTAAATCTGACAGACAGAATTAACAATTGAATTGTGAATATATTCATTTACAAGAAATCTCATCTCCCAATATTGATTCTCACATATAAGACAAAAAAAGTCCACCTTAACACTTCTTTTAGCTACGATTCGAACGTTTTTCTTAGGTTCAAAACTACCAATTCTTCAACGGTATGAAGGTATCACACGCTGATGTACAACATCGCCATCTATGGTCAGTGGCGACTCCAATTGGATAATATTGTTAACATCAATGATAAGACTTGAAAATAGTCCAAAAATACTAGTAAAATAATGAAAACACCATAGAAAATAGTACGGCAAAGGCAAAACATATACATGCGGTATCTTACTTTATATTTCTGAAATATGTATGCATAAAACTCACATGATATATTCCAAGTCAAACAAAAATGCATATACCTGTAAAGTGAAGTTAAACGCATCTGATGAATTTCTCATTTCACCTACTTTTTTTATTTTTATTTTTACAAAGTGCAAAAGTTTTGGGTTGTATAAATCAGGGATAGAGGTGGGTGTACGTAGAAATTCAAGATGTGTATTTGGAAGGTCCTTTTAAATAACAAAAGCATCCTTTAGGATTTGCCACTGCACATCAACATAATTACCATTCAGCCAAAGAATTCCAAGCATTTTTCAGTGGGTTCAAAGCCATTTTTCATATACCAACAAAGGGATAAAAACTTTTTTTTTTTTTGATAAGTAAATAATTATATTAAAGAGAGCATTAAGGGAGGATACCCAAATACAAAAGAAAGGCCACCGACAAGAAGGCCCTATACACCAGAATGAGAATATAAAAGATAAAACCAATCCAAAAATTGTTCAAGGGAACCTATGAAGCACGGATACGGATACGGATACGGATACGAGATACGGATACGATATGGATATGTAGATACGTGATTTTTCCAAAAAGTCGGCAACAATACGTTGGGGATACGTTGAATATAAAAATATAAAATTAAACATATTATATATATTTAATTTTTAAGTCCTAAAATTCCATTACACAAGTTCACCATTATATATATATACACAATGTGAGATGAGGGACGAGAGAGAGAGAGAGCATAAGCTATGTCGATCGATTTGGGGTAAAACACATATAAAGCCCTAATTACACTTATGACCCACATATTTCAAGTAATAACATATTTGCCCGCGCGTCCGAGACGTATCCTAGCTATCCAAAACGTATCCGAATTCCAAAAAAATAAATTTAAATTCTGGATACTTTAAAAAACGTAACGGATACGTATCTGGAGAGTATCCGAGAGTATCGGTATCCGATACGGATACGATACGTGATACGGAGGCCAAAATAGAGTATCCGTGCTTCATAGAAGGGAACAAAGGGGTAAAAACTTAAGCGGTAGAGAAAGCATTTTTGTTCCATGGGGTCATCTGACCCCACAGCTTCCTTAATGGCGTTGCCACTGTCTATGGTAATGAAGATATCACATGCAGATGATATGGCCATCTAATATTACCAGACCAATTACAGATGTGCTAGTGACATCACATGTAAAGAAGCATAAGAAAATGCCAGCCCTTCAGAATTTGATACATATTTCCTTCCCATAAAGACAAAATTACCCATACTACAAATATTTCCTTTCCGTTAAGGAACAAAATTACCAAAATGATCATATAGATTCGGAGACAAAAATAATCTCACCCGTTGTCAATGCCTTGTTTTTCTAGATCAACAAACTCTGAACGAACATATGGTCCGGAAGTGATCTACAACAATTACGTCAGAGTATGACGTTTGCACAATTTCGACGCATTTGCCATTTTTAGGAAATAAAAAAAATTCTAAACCCACTCATACATATACTAAAATCATCAGGTAGAGTTCGAGATACACAACTTTCTTTTCAAATGCTCTTTCAAGACCAACAACATATGATTGGTCCTCGCTCTCTTCTGTAGATAGGTGGCATCACCTTGATGCCTTTTCAATAAAATTTACTACTTATAAAAATGGATCAACAACATACTATATGCCACAGATTATGAATTGAGATGCAAACCCACTAACAATTTATGAGTTTTGTCAATCGTTCTTGTGGAATGCTGGGTACAAATAAACTGATTTCGTTGATCATCATCGTAAAGGAAAGTAAATAGAGAGATTCATAGATAGATGGATAGATCGTTGAACAGATAAATAGAAACATTGATAGCTAGATAGAAAGAGGAGAAGGGAGATAGATAAAAGGAGGAGAAGGCTGTGGGAGATAGATAGACAAAGACTTGTAGAGAGGACATACTGCCAGAAGCTGGAACAAATAATGGAAACGAAGCGCGGCCGTGGCGGGCCCTCCAATCCCATTGCCCTCTTCCGCTCATCTTTCAGGGTTTCAGAGGCGGCTAAACGATCTATACGAGTCTATCTAGAAAAGGCAACCTAGGGTAGATATTCAAGGCTTTTGCTTTCTAGCGAGATTCGATTTTAAAGCTCGTAGATTTTTTAGATCTCAACAACTTAAATGGACAGGTGTTAGATAAGACAGTAATAAACGAGTGTGTACTGAAGAATTGCAGGGAAAAAAAATTAAGAAAGACCCTTTCTTAGACAACTAGTTTAGTTGTGTTGGACGGTTAAACTAAGCTCCCATTAGTTTAGTTGCTAGGGACCTGAAAGGGCCAAAGCTGTGACAACTCAATTCTTAACACATAAGGAATCCCATGTTACGAAAACCTTTCTTTACCCTCAACGAGCATAGGAATAAATCGAATACATTGTGAGTCAGACCTATATGCCCATGTCCTCAAAATTTGAAGATAAAATTGGACCTAACACCAAGAATTATAGCTAACCTAACACCTAGAATTATAGCTACACTTGGCAAACATAGGCAAAGTGGGCAGGTTATATCATAAGAAACTAGTTCACTGTTAGCATTGGCCTTTTTCAATATCTATTCTCCAAATCTCCATATCTCGACAATAACTGAATAACAAAATTTAAACATTTTAGGCCTTGCGTAATACAATTCCAAGAGTTTAAGAACAAATCTTAAGTGCTAAAACCATTTTCAAAAAGATCACAAAGATTTGTTGGGGACCTCAATAAGACAATTAGAGAGAAGATGTGGTTCATGCTCGATTCATTTGATCATCATTCTAATACACACTGGTATTTGAATATACAAATAGAGCAATAGAGTGAGTGTCACATATTTGTGAGAAATTGAGAACCTGGGGGGGGGGGGGGTGTTTATTGAGGTGATTTCTACATTGTAAAGGTGATAGTGGAGAGCATATCATATTTATTTTCATATTAATGCTATCCGTCCTTATTTGTCCATGGGATTAACCAAATTAAAAGTGCGACGTCAGCCAAACAATAATGATGTTATACCGAATGGGTTTTACCTGTATGAGAAATAAATCTTACATTCCAAATTGGAAACAAGGGCATAAAAGCTAAATGTAAATGTTTGAATTGAGACATAGAGTTAAAATCCCTAAACAACCCGTATTGGCAATTGGTAAACGTGGTCTGAGTTTATAAAGCGGGTGTTCTTTGCATTCTCCGAAATGAAGTTCAATTCCAATGGATTTGTTGAGGTGGGTCCCTATTTATCGAGTTCTTCAGGGAAGAGCAAATGGCCAGTAGTCAACGCAGTAACTCTTTAGTTGAACCTATGACTGAAAGGCTAGATGTCACTTGCTAAATTAAGACAAATTATCAAGAAAGCCATTGCTTTTTCCCACATTCATTCAGTCTTAGTGGCAGTGCTCGCACCAAACTGGATTACTGACAGTACCAGGGCAATAAGCATCGGATCGCTTTGAAAGTGAGTTGACGTTCCAATGGTGCTCCATCAGTCCCTCACCAGGGCCTTCAACAAATTTTTCGCCAATTATAAACTCCACTACATTGTTAACCTAGACTCCCATTAGTCGAATTCAATAAAGCTAGCACATAAGTTAAAAACTTAAAATTGGACGACCTACCAAACCTTGTTCAACTAGAATTACAGAGGAGTCACTGGAACCCAAAACAATGGCTACAAAACCAGTTCTATTACACCAACGCCAAAGCTGAATTCTTCTACGAGAAAATTCATAATTTGCTGTCGTTATAAAAGAAACATAACAAGAAACGAGATACGCAAACACATCGAAGAACAACATGTTATAAACAAAGAAACACAAGTCCACCAATCCGTATGTGAATTACACACAAGCATGCATATATATATATATATATATATATATATATAGAGAGAGAGAGAGAGAGAGAGAGAGAGAGAGAGAGATTGAAGAAACCTTGAGCAGCGCCCATCTCTCTTTCAACTTTGGCCTGCATTTCGCGAAGGGCGCCTGCTTCTTCTTCTATCTCCTTGAGTCTCTTCTTCATGTCCTCCAAATCCTATTCGACATAGTTACCAAAATTACACAAAAATTAGGGCAAACTACTACAACTGCGTTTGAGGGAGAAAGAGAAGAGAGAGAGAGAAGACCTTGGAGTTAGGGTCGTCCTCTTCAGCCCTAGACATGTCGACATCGGCATCCATCTCTCCTTCATCTGGAATTTCTCCTCCGTACACTTCGTGTTCCTGCTCTTGTTCTTGATGCTCCATCTCTCTCCTCCCTCTCTCTCTCTCTCTCTCTCTCTCTAGACACTGTCGACTACCTCTATGATGATATGGTTATCTGTATGTATACATGGAGTATCAGTTTTAGGCTTTGAGTTCTGTGACGTTTGTCTCTCTCTCTCTCTCTCTCTCTCTATCTTGGACACTGAGTAACAAAGGGCACGGATTGATGAGCGTGAACGATCGAAAGGAGGAGAAGGTGGAAAACGTAAGATTTCTAACTTCTGGGGCTATTTCTTAATTTTAACAATTGAGGTTCAAATGGGCCTATCATGGGCCAGTGAAGATGCAATTTGACGACGAAAAGCAAGCCCAATTGGTCGCCTTTTCTACTGTTATAAGTGAACGTATGAGAAGACCCAATGGCCAATTGTTTTAGTTTCAGCCCATTGTTTCCGGATTCAATACGAAAATATTGGATTAATAGCAGTCTAGAAAAGTTCTTTTTTAAAAATAATTAAGGGACATAAAGTGTCCCACCAAATTAATTTAGAGTATTTTTTTTCCGGAAAAACATTTTCTTAATGACATGTTCTTTTTTTCTTTTCCGTAATGGTATTTTGATGGTGTTACCAGTGGATGATTGGAAAGAATATTTACTGTATTTCAGAATATAAAAGCAGGGTCACCTTAATTTTTTAAAATTTTTTTAGGACTGACTTTTTCGACTTTTCGCTCAAAAAGTCTAAAAAATCCAAAAAGTATCTCCTCAAAAAAAGTTTCAGAAGCTTAAAATGTCACAATAAGATAAACAACCTTACATTTTGTCTACAGTTTAAAGTCAGAAAAGCTACGAGAAATCACTCGTTCGATTGATTATGTATATGAAGAAATAGCAGCTTAGTTTGAACAAGCTCGATACCAAGAAATATAAAACGCAAAGAATCCAATATTCATTTTAAAAAACGATAAATCCGATTGTTATCAATTTGTTCACATTTGTACATGTATCTAAGCACTAAGAGCCCATATGAAGGACACAACTATACTACAAAAATTAAATACATAAAAGGCCTAATGTTTTACATCACTGTGGTTTAATTACACCAGTATTTGTTTTACTATACAATGAAGGCAATACAATCAAAAAATATTACTGTAATTGTGTACAAACATAAGATGTATGTATATATTATATTCATATAGAAAGACGAGGCCTTTTGCGATCGTGTCTGTAAGATCGAAGACACCATTATCGTGAAACATAATTCTTAAAAATGTCACTGCCGTATTATTTTATTTGGGGCTATGTCTACAAAAAAATTTGTGTGTACTATTTTTTTGTCCTTTCAATTTTTGCTGATTTAGACACTTTAAGGAGGAAGAAGCCACTTTGAACCCTCTATATAGCCAAGGCTGAGAAAAGGACTAGCTTCTGCATCACCCAGTTGTTTAGCAAAATGGACCCGTTTGCTAAAGTCCGACCCGGCACCCATGCATTTGTACTCTCCATTGTAAACCGTCCTGTAAAAAAAAAAAAAATTGTTACTGAATTACCCGTAGTTCGATATGCTTATTTCATTATTGGCACGTGATATCAATAAGAAAGAAAGGAATTATTTATCGACAACAACACTAAAAATTACGGAACGCAAGATAGTCAAATGAACTATTTCGATGGAACTATTAGATCAATAGAGACAGTTTGGTAACTCTTACATCGACCTAGAAGGAGTCCCAATATGCCATAATCCATGGCTTAATTTTTCAACGGTGACAATATTATTAGTAATAATCTTGAATGGCTATTGTGACACTTGGATCATGATTAATGAAAGCAAGCTCTTTTATGAGCTATATATAACACATACAGATATATACGACACACTGGATTCTCTGTCCTCAAAATTCGTGTGGTTATCTCATTGTGTTTTTAATCGTAGAATTGGGTCTCAAGAGTCATATAATCAAGATTTTCGCTTCATACAAAAATTGAAAAGTTTAATATTATGATATGGTATTTTACTTTCCTAATAAAGCTAATTTTGTTACTCTTTTATTGATAATTGGGTCAACTTTTATGCACATTAACTAATTCCAGGTCCTGAAATTAAACGACTGTGAGATTCAATCTTACGACCTCGATTTAGAGGGGTAAGCCCTTTAATCGCTGTCGCATGCCACTCTGCCAAACCATCCTCTATTGTTTTTTCACCTATGTATAACTCCCTTGCCTATATTTTAATTTTCTAATGTTTTCCTTTCTCTTTTTAATCTTCTCCTCTTTATTTCCTTCTCAATTTATTTTCTCATCAATCTATCCCTCTTCTAGTCGCGACTAGGGGTGAGCAGAAAACTCGTCAAACTGTGAATCCAATCCAAATCGATCCAAATTGATTGGTTTGGTTCGGTTTTTTAGTAACATGGTTTGGTCCTGGTTTAAAAAAATTAGAATCCGAATTCAATGGTTTGGTTTGTGGATTTACGTTCATGGTTCTAATCTCAATCTGATCCGAACCGTGTATATTTTATATAAATGTATTTATATATATAAGTCATAGTTAACTAACTTCCTAATTTAATTTATTCATTATTCTTTCTTTGTGCAAGATTTTATATTGCCTAAGATTCATAACTTATTCCCTTAATTCCAATACACCAGTAGTGGTCTAGTCATAGCCAAAAAATTTGCTAATGAAATTCTCCATTTCAATTTTGATTCCACATGCAGCACGTTTCTATTTTTCTAAATTTCTATACATGATTCGGTCATTGCCTATTCCTATTCCTATTCCTTGATTTTCTTCATTACCATGATTAATTTTAATGATATTTTAATGGAATCGGATTTAATATAAGTTTTGGTTTATTAATCTTCACAATTTTAAGTACTTTAAATAGTTTATAGAAATAATATCTCAATTTTAAGCAAACCGTGGTTCGAAACCGAAACCGATCCTTATCTTAATGGTTTGGATTGATTTGGTTCTATGCCTTTTATGGGTTGGTTTGGTTCTCCAAATTCATAATCTGTAGGTAGTGATTTGGTTCTTGATTTACTACAAAACCGAACCACATGCTCACCCCTAGTCGCGACGACCGCTAGTATTCTCACACGTGGTCACCTTAACAAGAAATTTTGAGTCCGTCCCTAAAACCTTATATTATCCATACCAATACGTATACATACACATACACACACGCATGTACGTATACGTAGATTTATTTTCGGTTGACAATATATATACATCACTGAGAAAGAATTAATGGTGGGGGATGGACTCACTTGTCATTGGCAGAGTTGAAGTTGTCGGACCATCCTTGAGGATGGACAACATCACTCATGTCTGTGTAGGCGTAAACCACCTTGGCATAAGGCATCCAAGCTCTCCCCAAGAACGCGTTCCGTCCGGTTCCGGTTACTTTACAATGCACGAAACAGTACCCGTCATCCTCCGTATTACTTTTCCTGGCTTGTGCCGTTATCATTGCCATTGCATCGCCCGGTATCACATGAAGTTCTGTGTCCTGCACCCAACCCAGCCGTTCATAAATGTAAGTCTCCTTGATCAATATTTATTTTATGTCTATATAATATGTGTTTCGCTAACAAAATTATTAGTAGGTTGCATTTAGATAATCCGACAATGTGATTGTAATTGCCGTATTATTGAGTATGAGCCCTTTTAATTGGAAAACATTACATGTTACAATTTTTTTTTGAACTTGGGGACTTTGCCGTCCCTTAGGGATGGCAAGGCCTACCAACCCGATCTCCGCAGTCCAAATGTGTTTTGGACGACCCAGATTTGAGGAATATTCATCTAAGAGACGACAGAATTCCCGGATCCCAATTTTTTTGTCATCATTTAGTACCATTGCCTCTTGGATGCCGGTAATTGGATCTTTTTATGAAAATGATTATTAAGAAATATTAAAAAATTGTCATTTTTTTTTTCCAGAAAAGTGATATGAGGGATTGAATTGGGTTACCAAAAAGAGAGATTTCCCACTTCCAAAAATAAAGTCAACAGTGCCTTCAATGTAGCAATCCTTGAAGAAATGCCTGCCCTTGTCATCACAAACGGTATCTTGAAATCCAGAGAGTCTGGTATTGTAGAAAGCTGCCTTGTCGCCGGAGATTCTCAACGCCGACGCCTGCGCTCCCTTCATCTTCCCGTCCGGCCTCGGTGCCGAATTCTGAAATCAAATCACATTAACCCTAAGAATGTACCGGAAACCAAAACAAGAAAACTAATAAGTTTCGAAAACAATACATTTTCCTCGTACTTTCCTCCTCAATTATTTTCCTTTCTAAAAGTTCCAAATAGATTCTAAGTGTTTCAACTTTCAAATGAAATGACACATCATTAGAATAGACACATTTTGTATAAATATTATTCGAAACAATAGTGTTGTCCAAGTAAAAACTTTTGCTTTAAACGGCCAAATAACAATTCTTAAAATCACGCAAACTTACATATAATCCCTCACACGGTGTGTGCAGACCCCACCGTCATGCATAAATGTGGGTGTGTTTGCACGGGCCATAATGATTATACGATTGACGGCTTGCTTACCTAATATTAACCGTATACGTGATATATATCATATCATTTTATATAACAAATGATATGTAAGATATCACGTCACATAGTATTCATCAACAATCTGGTGGCATTCAATTAACTTCCTCACTTTCCTTTTGCACCATTATCACTAATTTTTTTATCTTTACTCTCGTAAATTTATTATTCCTATAAATTTACGTGAATAAAGAATAACATGTGCAAAAATCAATACACTTTTTGATATACACGAGAAAAAAACGTGTCAAGAACGTTGATTCCTACCGCGATGACCAAATTGACGGCAGTAAAATAATCAGATTCCACAATCAACGTAGCACTATCCACGGTCCCATACGTTGCCGCCGTACCACCAAACACCAACGTCGGCATATCCTTTGGCGCGCCATAAAACGTGACAAACGGCTTATTCCGATCAATCTTGATTTTCTCCGTATAAGTCCCACCGCCAATCGAAACAATAACCCGGTGAGCATTCCCCTCGGGAATACTCCGGACGGCATCGGTGAGCGTCTTGAAGTCGCCGGTGCCGTCTTTCCTCACCCTGATCGTCTTCGAGCCGGCCTCGGCGGCCACGAGGACGGGTTCCAAAGTGGCTTTTCGCGACGCGAGGGGGTTCACATTTTGCTGGAACCATTCATTGAGTTGTGCCTTGTTCGCGGGTATTTGAATTGCGGCGTTGGCGATGACAACTGGGACAAGAATCGTGACCATTAGTATCCCGGCGGCGATGTGTGTCGTTTTTCCAGCCATCTTTTGTTTGTTTTTATTTTTATTTTGAATTCTTTTGGATGAAATCTTTATATAGGGAGGAGAGAGAAGAGAATCTGTGGTACAGAGTAATCGAAAATATTGGCTCTTGGGATTGAGACAACTGTTGGGTAATACCGTTATGGTTGTTTTAAAACGGCATTCGTGAAAGTTAAATGACGAAAATGGCCCTTCGTTTCATGTCAGATTGGAATTGTTTTTTTTTTGGTCGAGATGGTAGGAAGTTTTATTGATAAAAACCTATACATCAAAAAAAGATGGTTATCCACTTATCATTCTCTAAGAAAGATAGTAACCTCCTGCTCGAACCTCAATTCCACGCAATTCGGACTTCGCCAACTTATCCGCAACTGAATTCGCCGTTCTTCTAACAAAAACAAACTCACATTTCTCAAACTGATTAACCGCCCTTTTGACATCTTCAACGATGACATCCACACCTATTGGGCAAGTCGCCTTGTTGCTCAAGATTTGAACTAATTGGTGCGAACCCCTTTGGACGACAATCCGGCTTAATTAGACCCAACAAATGAGCAAACTCTAACGCAGCCCTCCATGCCGAAGCCTCCGCACACAAGGCTGAGAACTCACAATTTCTAGATTGGAGTTTGCAAAGGCTATTTGGACTATATGCGAAGATTGACTTAATTAGACAATGAGGAGTAATTATTCACTTGTTCAGGAGCAAAGCCAAGTGGTGCTACGTATCGTTCCAGAACCACAAATTAATGTGACTTCACTTCATTCACCGGATATGTATGCAAATGTTTTGTTTTGTTTTGTGTTTTTTTTTATTTTTTTTTATTTTCCTCTGTGTTTTTTATTTCAAGAAAGTGTCAAGGTTTATTTATGCACGGGATTGCTCGTTATCTATGTGAGTATGTGGTATTATTTATGAGTGCAGCTTTGCAGTTAGAATGGTGGATGGGCAATATTTAATGGGCAAGATTAAAAGATTTACAAAACAACAACCCCTGATATAAGTATTTTTTTTTTCCATTGGACATCCAATTAATTTATTCCTCAATCTATTTCCCCCCTCCTATATATCAATCTATGTTTGTGTATCCTATACAACATATGCTCCCAAAAAAATATGGAAAACCTGTCGAGTGAAATGATAAATTGAATTGCATGATACGAGAATCTAGGTTATGTGTATGTCACACTTTGCGAAATAGTACGTGTATTCCCCTGGTCCCATTTTAAATTCTTCATACGCAAAGTCTTGCTATTTTAACTTTAAAATAAAATGTATTTGAAAATAATTTTTCGAACTCTTTTACACCGTTTGAAAGTATTCACTGAGATCTTTTGACCGGTGCACGAAAAAAATCTAAGAATTAATTCTGAAATTACTTTATTCTTTGAGGTCAAATTTTGTAAGAAGCATTTAAAATGCGACGGAGGGAGTATCAGATGGAAGTTTGCTTCGGATTGTAGTAATTAAGTTTATCCAAACACCGAATGTATAGCCGTTTTTTTGCATACATAGTTGAATTCGATGCTCATATCTGATCAAACAACACATCCAAGTACATCATCAATCATCATACACATACCCACCCACCCTCAAAACGAGATATTACAAGAAAAGGCATGACTTAGCATGGGAGTTTCATCAAATCTACAACCACAACCTTCCCTCAATGTCTCCAGGAATTTCTACATGCCATGTGTTCTGTCGAACCAAATGTCAAACTCTCGTTGGTGGACTTGAACCTCTTCCAGTCACGAATAACAGCCATTAAATCCGCCACCTTGGCACCTATGCTTCGACAACAATTGGCATGGACTGTTATCACGGCCCTACAGTCTCTACTGTCTTGGCAAAACCCACTGAAATAAAGCGTGTCCAAAAACCTCACATTGAGGCCTAAACCTGTAAACACAGGTTCCTTCATTATTGCTTGGAGGACGTCTTGTTCCTTCATTCCGGTGGAGTTGTCTTTTCGGGAGTACCATGTGTTGAACAGGGCGATGGTCTTGTTGTTGGAACGGACCATGTAGAAGCCGGTGTTGATTGGGTTCGCTCTGGACCTTTCGTTGCCGTTGAAGCTATCAGTGCTAATTTGGAGGTCGAAAGTTTCGTTTAGCATTAGCCTTGAGAATGGGTTCCTTAGCCACATTACATCTGTATCCTGCCAGTAAAAAGACAGTCATCAGTAATATTTAACAAAAAATGTCCCATGGAATTTTGTGAGACCCCGTACTTGTTCACAGTTTGATTTGGAACGACATATTTTTTTGTATCATTCATCATTCCTAATCTATTACATGGGGAGGGAGAATGTGACTCGATCCCGGGATGCAATGTGAGACATCCAAAAGCTCTACCGCATGAGCTAGCCACCACTTGCTGGAACAAGATTAAAACAAGCTAATAATTGTGTATGGTTTTTCAAATGTTTGGTAACTCTGGAATATTAGGTAACATTTCTCTAACTCTAGGATGATAACTCAAGGCATGAGAATGCAAATAACTAGGTGTGAAATCGGTTCTGCTCGGTCTAGAAATGATGGAAAAAGATTCCGGACAAAATATTAGATGGACCAAAATTGGTTCGGGGTGATTCAGTATGGTTGGTTTTTTCGGGTTGAGCTTAAGACTTCTAAAATATCAAAACCGCTATCGGTTTTAGGGGTCCTATATGTGTATTTTGGCGGTTCAGGAGTATTTTCCAAGTACCTGAGGCCAAACTGAAAATTAAAATTTTTACTCTTCAAAAACCGAAACCGACTAGGATCAGAGCTAGACCGATCGAATCTGCCCTTATACCTCGAAGGGTATATATGCAAGGATGGAGCCAAGGGGGGACAAGTGGTGGCGGTCGCCACCACAAGGTTTTCAAAAAATACAATTATTATAGAGAAAATTAATCTTTATTCCCGAATTATATAGACTCGCCACCACTAGATTTTTTTAATCTTTCATCCTCATAATGCAGTTTGTCTTTTTATTTTTTAAGTACATATTTTCACGACCACAAATGTAAAATCATAACTCCGTCTTGCTAAAGAGGAGATCTAAACTTCTAAATTTCTGACTATATGGTGTTTGTTTAACATTGTAAAATGGACACCATCATTAAATTTAATCTTGTCAGATACAATACAATTTGTTTGCGTGGTCAGTCCAATCAGATGTTGCTTTCTGTAAGGACTAGTAGATGTTATTAACGTGTCATTGTTGTGAGAAAAACTTGCACGCAGAATAAGTACCGCCATGTGGTTCGCATCGGCGCATCCGAGCCGTCCAAACATGTTTTGGACGGTCCAGATTTGTTGGAGTAAATTTGCCACCGAAATTTACAAAAATATCGTGTAGTAAGTTCATTCCATATCTATTTCGAAGCACCAAAAAAAAAAAGAGTTGAGTCCATGTTTATTGGCTGCACATGAGTTGATATCGATCAATTTTGGTGACTGCAAATTTTTCTCATCAGTTATCCTCCTTGTAAGCCCGACATCATAATTTCCACAAATTGGATGCATATGTAGAAATTAGTACTAATTTTCACAAATTGGAAGCATATGTAGAAATTAGTACTAGGTTAAGTGGGGGAAGACAAAGTGATAGGGACACGAGCCCAACGTCAAGTCTACCCCTCCGTGCACGTAAGGATGGAGCCAGGGGTACAAGTACCGGTGGAGGCCGCTACCACAAGAGTTTCAAAAAATACAATTATTATGTAGAAAATAAATTTTTATCCCTGAATTATATAGACTCGCTATCACTAGATTTTTTTTTCCCCATAGAGTGGATGAATATTCATAATGCAGTTTGTCTGTTTATTTTTTGAATACATATTTTCACCACCAAAAAGGTAAAATCCTCGCCCCGTCCCTGTTTATGAAGATGGTCTAGCATACTATCGTGTGGCAAGAGGAAAAAATGAATGGAATTCATACTTTGCACATATAAACAAATTCGTATGAGTTGAGGACTCCACACATATTGGTGGTGTTTGGCCGGGACCAATACTACCGTCGACTAATGGTACGCCTAATTAAGGTCAAAGTAAAACTCCGTATGGATCGGTCTTAAAAAAATTGGTAGCACATGAGCGGCTTCGAATCTAAAACCTTAAGAGGAAGCAAACCCCTTATAACCCCAAACGGGGTAAGGCTTAAATCGCAAGTGTGCGTGCGCAAAATGCGAGTAAGTTGATTTTTTTCCCACCACGAATCGGCCATGTTCATATCCCCGAATTATATAGACTCGCTATGACTAGATTTTTTTTCCCGTAGAGTGGATGAATATTCACCTTGTAAGCTTGACATCAGCATAATTTCCACAAATTGGAAGCATATGTAGAAATTAGTACTAGGTTAAGTTGGGGAAGACAAAGTGATAGGGACACGAGCCCAATGTCAACTCTACCCCTCCGTGCACGTAAGAATGGAGCCAGAGGTACAAGTACGGTGGAGGCCGCTACCACAAGATTTTCAAAAAATACAATTATTATGTAGAAAATACATTTTTATCCCCGAATTATATAGACTCGCTATCACTAGATTTTTTTTTCCGTAGAGTGGATGAATATTCATAATGCAGTTTGTCTGTTTATTTTTTGGATACATATTTTCGCCACCACAAAGGTAAAATCCTGGCTCCGTCCCTTTATATATGAACTTGAGCTTACAATCAAATCTCTCTTGCTTTTCTGCCTAACAGATGTTAAGTTCTAACCAATTAAAATCCACAATGCTTTATCCTTTCATTGTATGAGGATAAATTCGACCAACAAACTTTATTAATTTGAATATGCATAATTATCCTCTCAATACGGATTATCACGCCCGTAAGTATATCTTAATCGGAAATTGATACCATAAACTGTATTTTTTCAGGGTACCTTTTAGAGTAATTTTCAAGGTTAATTTAAAGCATTTATAATTTTAGAATCGAATACTTTATTGATATTGCGTATACAGAAAAATAACGTACTCATCAAAATATTCAGGTCATAACAATACGAATCAGATTCATTTTGATTTAATATACTTTTATCTCTTTACCCAAAAAAAGAAAGAATAAGTGACTCAAATCACACGAAAGTCAAATACTACATTTGTTTGGGTACTCTTTCTTGGTGTTATTTCTATACTTTTTTTGATAACCATGTGTCCTTGCTAATCAGCCTACGTACAAATCAACTAATCTTTGGGATCAATGATCAATGCAACCGACCATCAGTCAGAGTTTCACTTAAAGTCAGAGCAAAACTCCATATAGATTGATTCCAAAGGAGTTAATAGCATGCTAAATCTCAAATGTTGACCACTGGATCAACATTGGGTTGGTGTTTTTTCTACAAGTTTTTTTTTTTTTTATAAACATAAAATTGCTTATTAGATATTATGATGTTAATTTAACCATGGAAAAGAATTATAAAATCCATCATGTGATTTTCCCACCGAATTTTGGTTGTAAATTTAGCAACAAATCTAAAAGGGTAAAACCTAATAATTTCCAAAAAATACTTACAGTGAAAATGAAGTTATAGCCACGCTTGAGTACATCTCCCAGAAACAGAGTCCTCCTCCACATCATCTTGATGAAATCTCCAGACATATACAATTTCTCCCCAACAAAATCCACACCGTTCGTTTCTAGCTTATAGCAGTGGAGCCCGAGGAATCTACACCGTTCATAAGACGTTTGATCGACTGCAACGATTAATAGGTGGTCCCTCAACACCCGAGTATTTTCCCCAAGCCAAAAACTATCCAAGAACAAATCGAGCATTGGCTTTTCTCCCTCCACGTAAGCCTTGTTGACCACTGCGATTATTAGAGTCTTGTTTGCCATAGAAGTCTTCTCTAATGCTTCTTCTAGCTCATCTCTATATATACTCATATTGTACTGTAAAATGCCGGCCAATAAAAAAAAAAAACAGTAAAATAAATAGGATATATATCATGAATATAGAACGCGCGCGTGCACATATATATACATATACCCACACGTCCGTGGAATTTTATAAACAATTTGGATGTATGGCATAGTTCGTGTCACCAAAATTAAATCTCTAAATAATTTAAAAAACTTACACGAGTTTAGCGTATGACATGTGTTGGGGAGAGTTTTGCAAATTAAAAGTTGAAATAATTCCAAAATGTTAAAAAGTTGAGAGAATAAAGAGAAACGAAATAGTAATTGAGAGATCAAGAAAGATTGAAGCAGTTAAAGTAAATTGGCCGTGAAATTAGTGTGATATGGCTTTACTTTAGAATTCACACCAAATATGCATTCATAAGCACACACAAAACACACATATAAAATATTTATTCCAAATATACGTCGAAAATTTCGGCTTCTAAAAGTGTTTGCAATGTTTCAAATTTAGTTATAGATTCTTACCATTAAAAAATGGAAAAAAAGAGCTATAATCAGCGATTGTCGAATTAAATAATGACGGAAATGCAACTGCTTCCTGCAATCCAAACCCGGACTACGAAAAAAAATCGGGGCCTATGTAAAATATGTGTGTATGTGTACATGGAAATGAATTAAGAAAGTTGCTTACCATGATGGTGGGATGGAAATGGGACTTCCGAGGAGGTAAGAAAGGCTTGTTATTGGAAGAAGGGGAGGAGAGGAAGATATAAATTAAACCAACAAATAAAAGAGACAACACAGTCAGATCAAACACACGAACATTCTTCTTCAACCAAAGGCCCAATGACTTGATTGTGGATGATAAAGGCTGGTCGTCATGATGATCATCAACATCCATAACGCCGACGGCGCAGAAACTCTTCATCTGCGGAAATTTCCCTGAAAAAGCTAATTATAAGTTCTTCTCTCCGTCGGAACAGTATAGGGCGCGCGAATGGGTGCCGAGTACTACTCTAATATTTGTAGGAAGCTAGCTTGTCAATGTACGTACGTCTCCTTAATTTTCTAAACCTGACCTAATTACCTTAGACTTTTTACTTGGACGTTTCTTTTTTCCTCTTCAAGCATGTCTTTGTTTTTCATGATGAGGAATGTAAACCATAAACCCAAGTGATAGGTTGGGTATGTATAAGGAAAACTATGTGGAGCATATCAAGATAGAAATTGAACTTTTGGAATTCCAATAGGGAACAGTTACCAGAATTGATGTTGGTTATCCACGTGAGCAGCACCGCATATGGCTTTATTTTGACAAAAATAACCCTCCTGGAACTACTGTGGTTATGGGAAACGGGTGGGTGATGTGCACCCTTCGGCCGTCCGATTGTGTTTTGAACGGTCCGTATGTGTTTTGATTTTTTACCGATAAAAGTAAATCAAAATTAAATTAAAATTGCCGAATGCATCAAGACCGTCCAAAACATGATCGGACGACCGAGGAGTGCACAACACGGTGTATAGCACCCATGTGCACAACACCCACCCCAAGTCCGTGGTTATGCACCCCATAACGCTCCTAGAGCTATTATGCATCCAAAAAGGTGGAAAAGAAATTAAAGTACATGATCAATTATATTATCAATCTATGGTAGATATTAGGCTGGATACGGGGATTCTGTAGTGCGCCTCCGCACTATGGGGTTATAGGGCAGCTAAAACTACATCGTTTTGGGTGTGTAAAGGTTTAGAATCACAATATTTTTCTCTCTCTTGGGATTATGTCATTAATATTTTTATTTTTTTGTGGGCCTTTTATAAATCTAGAAAATTGTTTATGACTTTAAATTTGTACAGGGGACAACATTAGCTAATAAAATTCATCTATTTTATAAAAATACTAATCTTTACAAAAGGTCTTTAGGCACAGACATTTACTAGTACTATTATAGGTGTGCTTTTGTGAGAAGCCCCTATGTAGAACAAGTGGCATAATTTAGAATTTCTAAACACAATTGGCAATTTACACATCTTGACTCTTATTCTTATACACTGTAACCCCTTCTCATCTTGAACGGGCATTAGTTTTACAAAATCGAAGGAAGCCAAAAAATTAAGAAGTTTAAAAATGTGTTTAATTGTAGACTTTTTGTTTTGAGAACCAGGTTATCGGGGGAAAAGATTCTACTCCTAAAATAAAAAAAATAAACCAATCACAATCTAAAATAAGTGACTTTTATGCTCACATATAGAAGAAATCAAAAATCAAATTTGATTTTGAAGAAAATAAACACTCACTTAAAAATGCTCACATTTTGGAATTCAACAAATAAAACTAGGTTAAAATGACGAAGTTTTGAGGTATTAAGTAGTGGTGTTCTCTTTGCTTGCCCAAAACGACGTAGTTTTGGCCGCCCTACAATCCCGTAGTGCGGAGGCGCACTACGGGGTCCCTGGATCCATATATTAGTGTAGGTTTACATGATTAATTATATTATCAATCTATGATAGATATCAGTGCAGGTTTATTTTTCGTGAGTTGGAAGGGCCACCTGACAGGACCATAGAGAAATATGAATGGTTCAGATCCATTTTTCTTTTACAGGGGTGGATTGTGTATAGATTTAAGGAAAAAGAAGAGGAGGGTAATGGGTGCGTCTTTTTAAAAACAGTGCAAGCATTATTTCTGTTAATTAGGTGCGTCTTCCCAAATTTACGAATTATAGGGGTGCAGATTCAACAAAGTGAATCAGAGGAATGTAACATCTGCACATCTGCACATCGGGTTATGAAAGTTTGCCCGTTTTAATATTATCTAACCAAATAACGTACAAAAATAAAACTCGACATCGCTTCCAGACACATAAATTAGTAATGGTCGAATACGCTGATTATTCACAACCGAAATGCAAACGTTTACTCTTTTGGGTGGCCCTAATGCCACGACCCATTGTTTTAATGCCACGACCTTTTCATATGGCCTGACAGCTTTGCCCCCATTCATACCTTTAGCTACCGCTTGGCTTTTCTCCCTTGTGGTACTCAGTGGAAAATTATGCAAGAATTGCAGTTGCCTTTTCTTTTTCCTTTCCCCATTTACCCAATGGCTATATAGGCCCAAGGATGGAGCCAAAGGGGGACAAGTGGTGGCAGTCGCCACTATAAGATTTTCAAAAAATGCAATTATTATAGAGAAAATTAATCTTTATTCCCGAATTTTATAAACTCGCCACCACTAGATTTTTTTAATCTTTCATCCTCATAATGCAGTTTGTCTTTTTATTTTTTAAGTACATATTTTCGCCATCACAAAAGTAAAATTCTAACTCCGTCTTGCTAAAGAGGAGATCTAAACTCCTAAATTTCTCACTTCGACTACAAAGCCAAATCCAGTATCCATGTTTACGTTAAAAATTATTACTATATGGTGTTTGTTTAACACTGTAAAATGGACACCATCAGTAAATTTAATCTTGTCAAATACAATACAATTTGTTTACGTGGTTAGTCCAATCAGCTGTTGCTTTCTGTAAGGACTAGTAGATGTTATTAACGTGTCATTGTTGTGAGAAAAACTTGTACGCAGAATAAGTACCGCCATGTGGTTCCCGTTGGCGCATCGATCCGAGCCGTCCAAACATGTTTTGGACGGTCCAGATTTGTTGGAGTAAATTTGCCACCGAAATTTACAAAGATATCGTGTAGTAAGTTCATTCCATATCTATTTCGAAGCATCAAAAAAAAAAAAGTTGAGTCCATGTTTATTGGCTGCACATGAGTTGATATCGATCAATTTTGGCGACTGCAAATTGTTCTTGTCAGTTATCCTCCTTGTAAGCCCGACATCAGCATAATTTCCACAAATTGGATGCATATGTAGAAATTAGTACTAATTTCCACAAATTGGAAGCATATGTAGAAATTAGTACTAGGTTAAATGGGGGAAGACCAAGTGATAGGGACATGAGCCCAACGTCAAGTCTACCCCTCCGTACACGTAAGGATGGAGCCAGGGGTACAAGTACCGGTGGAGGCCGCTACCACAAGATTTTCAAAAAATACAATTATTATGTAGAAAATAAATTTTTATCCCTGAATTATATATACTCGCTATCACTAGATTTTTTTTCCCGTAGAGTGGATGAATATTCATAATGCAGTTTGTCTGTTTATTTTTTGAATACATATTTTCGCCACCACAAAGGTAAATTTTGGCTCCGTCCCTGTATATAGCTTACTTTGAAATTGAGGCTCAAGAGATTATTCAAGCATAAATTGGAAAATCTCTTTCTTTTTTCTTTTGGGGTTCTGCGAAAGTCAGCATTGTTAATTGTAATTAGTTAGATTTGAGTACATTGTGTCTGCCTGGACTATCAATCTACATGTCATAAATTGGAAAATTTTGAGCAAGCATTTCCACTCTTTAAGGTTCATGATGCATATTATTTTTGTTATTAGATTGACATAAGAATGTCTATTCTAACCCAAGTTCAGGATATGATGAGAAGGGGAGAAGCTAGGAGTCAAACTCCCAACCTCAAAGAGGTGGAGTAGAAGAGGTCAAACAATAACCCAATTTCTTTAGTCTTCATGGAGAAATTTTAGGTGCTGGGTGGATACCACGTGCGGTACTCAGCACGCATTCCAGTCATTCAAAATGTATTGGACGGTCCAGATTTTAGAGAGGGAGGCCACGTTCGGTTTGGGTTTTGAAACCCTGGTTCTCACTTTACCCTGTGGGCCCCTCCATGTCAGCTCATATTTTTCTCTCTCCTTTACATTTTTGGGAAACACTACCAGAGCCGACTCATATATTTCGGAGGCCTAAATCGAACCTATTAAACGAGGCCCACCCTATAATTTGCATACAAAAATTGGGTCCTAAAATCAAATTGGGGCATTTTTTGTATGGAGAGCTTACACAAAAATTATATTGTGTCTAGGATACATATGTAGGGTTCCTAATAATTTGGGGCCCTAAATTTTTGATTTGTTGGTGGGCCTAAATCTCATGCTTCTTGGGATTCATGTCTAAGCCGGCTCTGAACACTACTCTAGTTCATACATTGTGCGCGATGGGTTCGTGGAGCCTAATTCGAAGACCCACATAAATGATTCAAGTCGTCCATTAGTTTTAAAATTATTCTTTCAGTCATACAGAAAAAAATCAGGTCAATCGTATAACTTTAAGTACTTGATTCAGTCGTCTAACTTTCTTTCAAACTTTTGTCAGAATTCAAGATCCTAAATTGTGAATGAATAATTAAAAGATGGATCAACCACTTATAGTTTTTCGAATGAGCTGTTTTGTTAAGAGATACTCAAAAAATTATTTTAAAAATAATGAACAGCTTGGATCATTTATGTGGGTCTTCAAAGTAGGCTCCACGAACCCATCGCACAATGTATGAACTAGAGTAGTGTTCCCCAAAAATGTAAAGGAGCGAGAAAAATGTGGGCTAACATGGAGGGGCCCACGGGGTAAAGTGAGAACCAGGGTTTCAAAACCCAAACTAAATGTGGTGAGAGGGTTTGGGAGAAATCTGAACCGTTCAAAACACTTATGAATAGCCGAAATGCGCGTTCATGCACCATCACGTGATACGCGCTCGGCACCCAAAAATTTGTCCTCTTCATGATACATAATCTTATTAGGGATGCAAACAAGACCACTACTACATCCAATTGGCACAACCAAATCCACTTTTGAAGGGTTTGGGACTGGTATTTAGGTCCATAAGAGTGAACTGAACAGAGTTTTTAAGCCTATTTAATAATTGGGATGGCCTAACAAATATTTTTTAAAATCTAATTATTAGCCCTGGCCCTGCCCACATAAGACGTACGTACTAGTATGTATGTTTTGGGTTTAACATCCAATTAATACATGGCTATTGTTCTAGTTTCTAAGATCGATATTGGTAACACAGGAGAAGTTGCACTAGGTGGGTGTGGATGAGATTTTGAATATGACTAATTTGCTAAAATTTTAAGGTTTTGAGAATATATCCCTTTTAACATCTCAAGGTGCGTACACATCCCACTTACATTACCAATCTAATCACCACCAGATTGCAAGTGTTATCCGCTTACTCTAGATTACTGTCCACAAAGTGGACTACCTAAAATCAATGAAGTTGGGCAAGAACTTCCAGAAGGTCGTTTCCAAAACCCGTCACACATTTCATGGTTGAGAACACAAAAGACAGATTTATACCTCTCTCTTGAAGTTTAAGCTTTCAGATGTATTGCTGATTCATAATCTAATATGGTGTATCAAAACAGAGAGATCACGTGTCCGGAATTCACTCATGCCTGTTATGCGAGGATGCGTTTCGTGTATAATCACAGTAGAACCTGTTAAATTATCGTCAAAATAAAGATCAACTACATCATACCACTACCTCAAAGAAACTCTCAGAGTGGAAGAGAAACTTAAACATAGGAGTACAACAAAGAGTATTGGGGAAATACTTTCAGAAAAAGACGTATAAAGAGAGAAATTCACCAATTGGTCTATTATAATCATCATTAATCACCAGAAATGGAAAGAATTGGTCGTAGCTATTGCATTTATCTTGGCACAAACTAGCAATAATAGCGTTTTTTTTTTTGTCTATAGAAGCTTGTCAGTCCATTACAGGAAGCCATATCCACAAATCTTTATTCTATTAATACACAAATCCCCGGGACTAATAAAAGAGAAGAAAACCAAAACCAAGGCAAAAATTCTTCATGAAAGTCGCTCCAACAACAAAAATAGGCATAAATATTTCTCAATACTAATCCTGCTTGGTAACATGACTTCTTGGTAGCTTATTGCGGACCCTATAGAAGTTCAAGTTCTACCGAAGAGATCCTTCTTCACAGCTTGATACCAATTTCAGCAATTTTTATGACCGCCAGATCTAACTGCCAGCCTCATTCCTGGGAATGCAACAAAAGCAAAGTTTTTATTGCCCAAATTCGCTCACAGCATGCTAACAAAACATTAACTGCGGAAATGGAGCTGCCAATGACATAATGCGGTAGTTTTTCGCAACATCGCAAACATGGTTTGACAACTTTCATTCAACCATACAAGTTTGGTAATAGAGAAACTTCATCCGAAGGTGAAGCATTGGTTAGCAAGTTTCAGCAAGAAACAGTTGTAGTCATCAAACATGATAACATCCAATATAAAGCTCTATGAAACAATAGGGAAAGGACGTGGAAAAAGCAAAAAACCTCCTATAGTCCTATCTATCCCCAAGCACACACATTTTTTCATTTTACAAGTATCTGTCCCTAAGCACACTCAAAAAGCACCATGTCCCTGATGGTCAACTTTCACTCCCAAAGCAGTTAGCAACAAGATACCCACCAAGGTAGAAACACAAGACCAGAAGGCAAACTTAAATATTGGTTGGAAATGGGGGAATGAGGAAATCGAGTTAAACATTCATGGGAGTCATCAGACAAACAAGGTGATTCAATGAGAAAAGAGTATGGAACATTTAATGCAGGAAAATGTTCCCATCCCCTAAAAGACGCAAGATGCAGGAAAACGTTTCCATCCCCTCAAAGATGCAAGAACATTAAAATTACAGTAAAATGCAAATGGCTACATAACAGAAGAAAACAAACTACAGACAAATAGGGGAAACGAAAAATTCAAAGACAATTTGATAAGCGAAATCACTGATAAGGTCATCAGACTGCAGAGGACGATGGGAATTGGGAAATAATGAAAGAAGTTATTGCTCCTGGCAGTGACATTCTTTCAACCATCGTATCCATCACTTCGTATCCACAATGAAGGTCAAAATTCAATACCGAAACTCTCAATAGTTTTGGCGACAAGTTAAAAAATATCATGCATTCCCATAATTGTAGACCAACTTCTGAAAATACCTATTACTTGCCCCTTGCATAGTTTCTGTGTGCCCAAGAAGCAAAACAAAAAACTATAGGAGGGGAAAAGGACCACTGTAGATAGAGCATACATATTCCTTCCGCTATTATGCATAAACCACTAATAAACCTCTAGTTAATTTGCCATGTGAATTTATCCAATACTATTTTGTATGAAGTGCAAATGATGTTGTGTACATCGGAGAACCATTCACCTGATTTTGTCCTTTCAGGAAATTTGTAGACCTGGTGCAAAACATAGTGTGTCTGACAGAGAACCATCATTCACCTGTTTTTTCCTCCAAAGATTTTTGTGAGCCTTGAAAGCTCCATCCAGTGAATGGATGATTCTCCACTCTGGCATTTATTTCATCAAACAGCAGCACACTTTATAAGCTGCTGTTTCTACTTGAGACGAGATGTAAATAACAGTAAGGTTCGCACCTTGAAAGGAACAATATGGTCAAAAGGTGGATGGACAAACTATCCCAAGACAAGAAAGGCAGTTTTTTTCTTTTGCCAAATGACAGAAAGGGGAAAGTGAAGGGGAAGCTGCAGTTCGCAGCGATAAGAATTGAATCAAGGCATGATGGTTAGCAAGCGAGCGCGTGTTTCTTTTAACAACACTACTATGCGGTTCTGTCAGCATTTGTTTTTCTATGGTTCCAACAGTGGGCAAGGAGGAGAATCCAAAACAATTAGTGAAAGTAGCGGCTCAGAGAAGGCAAATAAAGGAGTTGAATGAATCCTCTAAACAGTAGGAATGCTTATAGTTGATAACCCATATTTGTGCCCAAGTCTAAACTCCAACCAAAGTACCAGTTAACACAGTCTTACAATAAATCAACATCAGATTTTCATTTAAAACACATCCAAGGAGCACAGCAAACTCAAGCAAAACTTAGAGATAAAGTTATGAACATCACGAAGATCTCATCTAATTTGCTAAAATGCTCCACCATAACATCTGGCCTTCACTCCCTAACAAAGGCGAGTGATTCAGTCCTTGCTATATCAGATTCTCACTACTACCAATATAAGAACGATTAAGGTGAACATGCTTCTAGATTTTTGGGAAAAATCAACCTTCACTGACTAAGTTTCAGAAGGTCAAAATGGGAACTCAACTTCCACTGACTAAGTTTCAGTAAGTCAAAATGGGAACTCATTTTCGTTACAACCATGCTTAGACAATTGAAGAGTGGCCAAACTCGTACAAGCTTTTTTAATTTTAGCCACCAAATCCGAATAATCTTACCGGTCTTCCAAATTTCACCAACACTTTCTACACATATAACTCGAGTATAATTACTCACGGGACATGACAGGAAAAATAAAGTCTGAGGTGAGTAACACAAAAACAACAAAGACTTTCATCTACTTTGATGTAACACAGACAGACCACGCACCCACCCCACCCACCCACACACAGAGTACCTGAAATTATGCACACCGATAGACATGAGATATTGACTAAAAGACAGAATGACAATGGAAGATCCTAGGGAGTAACTGTGTGTCTTTATCATCTTATAACCATATCCCTTACGTCCCCAAAAAAAAAACTTACTTCATTTTAATCGTCAACCTCTGCTCTGATTTCCTTTAGCAGCTCCTCCTTGTATTCCTCAAAACTACCGGGGAAGGACCTCACAGTTCCATTGTCAACGACCCAAATTTCGCTCCTCTCTTCATCGTCACAAACCCGTGATATGAGTCTTGAATCATGACTGACTAGAACAACACCACCGGTGAACTCGTCAAGTGCATCCGCCAGTGCATCAATGCTCTGCATATCCAAATGGTTGGTGGGCTCATCCAATAGCAAAATGTGTGGCTTCGACATGGAGATCGAAGTGAAGACAACCCTAGCTTTTTGGCCCCCGGACAACTTTGCGATGGGGGTGAGGTGGTTATGGCTTGGGAGGCCAAATTTCCCGAGCTTTGCACGGACAGCCTCCTGCTTACTAAGCCCTTCTTGATCCGGATGAAGTCGGAGAAGATACTGAACTGGCGTTTCATCCATTGAAAGAAGATCAACAAAGTGCTGTGAATATCTCCCAATCCTCAACTTTTGGCTCCTTCGTACTTCGCCCTCGGTTGGTACCAAGTCACCGGCAAGAAGGTTCAGCAAAGTAGATTTCCCAGCTCCAT
>JAXBDA010004021.1:0-31176 GCA_036023075.1 Gaultheria prostrata | reverse complement strand
TTTGCGACGACCTTTTGGCGAGGAAACCTGGCGAGAAAATCTTTCCTCGCCAATTCTTTTAGCGAGGAAATTTGGTGCTTTGGCGAGGAAACTCAATCCTCACTGTAGACATTTTTTCTTGTAGTGTCTCCTTCGGCAAGTTATCGACAAAGACGGTAAAAACATTCCTCTGTTTTCTTGGATCCCAACCACCTCGATTCGTATCCATCCTCCACCAGTCAAAAAACGTAGAAAAGAACCATATGGAATACAAAAAAGCAAAAGACGCAGGAAACAGAACAAGCAGGAGGCCAAGGATTAAGAATACCTTAGCCACAAATGGAATCCAAGATCTGGAGCCAGAAAGCTGCTGCCGGAATGAGACCCAAAGGCGAAAGCTCGGAAACCACCACGCGACGGTGCAAACAAGAGCGGCAAGGAGGAAAAAGGAATCTGAGGGCAATCGATCGGGGGAAGCGAGAGTGAAAAGGGACAGAACTGAGAGAGGACTCTGAGATTGAAAGAAAGAGTGAAAGAGAGGTTGAAACTCGAGATGAGAGTTATGGGAGAAGACGAGAGAGGGGGAGGAATACGGTTTCAGATCGGTGGAAGGAAAGGTAGACATCGTAGGCGGCTAGGGTTCCTCCAAAACGCCTCTCTCATATTTGATCTCTGCGTAACAACGTCTTCTTATTTCTAGGTTATGTGCTCAAGGAAGTCTTGGTGCTACTTGCATGAGTGATTATATGGGGAAGTGGATTATATAGGTTATAAAGGGAATCGGAAGGAAGTAGCAAGCCTCTAGGCTGAACATAGAAGCATTCTTCCAGGCCTAAAGCTATGAGAGAACCGAGGATTCAAATGAGTGATTACCAAAAAAGAAAAAACAAGGATTCAAAGGAGTAGAAGTGGAATCAAACTCAGCAATACAGTCAAGCCAATCACAAAGGATGGACAGCGTGATGCAACTCTCAAGTTTGATAGATAACTGTGAAGAGAGGCTCCAAGAACCGAAATGTCCCATCACTGACAAAATCAGACAAGCTAATTAATGGATGTGTGCTGACAACTTACCTAAACTCGAAGCACAATCCTTGTGGAAATCATAGTTCTGCAAGAGCCATCAAATGAAGTTGAAGCTATGAGAGAAGGTGACCCAAGCACGTAACTTTCCGCTGCCTCTCAGGGGCTGTTTCATTTGTTGTCCTTACTGTTCAAATGTGTAGAGGATCGACCAAACCAAACACACCCACGAACAAATAAACCAAACAAAGAACACAAACGATTTTACGTGGTTCCCCAAAATCGGGTACGTCCACGGGAGAGACAACAATTTCACTATATTGGATGAGTTACAATGAGATAAAAAATTACCTAACATTAGCCCACGCTCACATGTATTTTTATCTCACATCCACACTCACCAATATTCTCTCCACACTACAATTTTCTCTCACTTTTTTCTCTCTTGTTACACTGCCGTACTCTCTCTCTCTATTTTTTCTTCTAACCATACACGGCACACATGCACACACTATATAAACAAAGCATGGCCGGACTTGATAAAGAAGGCATAAAAGACCTTTGGGATTCTTGAGGCAGCAACAATAAACCTTGGGACAATCCATGCACAGCCGGCACCATTTACCCATGAGGAGAAAACTCATTAGCAATTCCCAATTAACTTGATTCAATTAAGAATCCAACCAACCATTAATCCTTTTCCAAAAAATGCATTTAACTTGGGAAAAAATAACAACAAAATGCATACAAGAAAATTGGTGACTTGAGCACTTCCTACTATTTTGGTTTTGTGATCTTTCATTATGAAGTTGGGAATTTATTTTTTACCAGATACATTCACAAGAATATATAATTTCCATAAGCAGATTAAGATCTCTATTTGGTCATGCTTGCTGAAAACAGAGATCATACCAGTAATAACTCAAATGGATTTGTAGTGTGTAATCTACCTTATTGGCAAGGCATGCTAGCAACCTTTGTTCGGAAAAAGGGCTTAGATTGGTACGTGTTTTTTTAGTTCGATACATGTTGAATATTACGACTCTGTGTATGTTGCAAATTTGGCTTTACAAAGTCCTGTACTTCAAGTTATTTTCACTCAGATGAGACATTGTATGCCCTTTCTTAATTCTGATAGGTTTCTATATACACAAGGCAAAAGTTTAATTCTGACATGTGCCAATTAGAGCTAAAGGATTTCTTTAACTAATTGCCTGCCATTATTTGTTTGAATATATCAACACTACGATAAATAAAGCTAATTATTATTATTAATTTTTTTTTGTCATTCGTCATTCCTAATCTATTACATGGGAGGAGAGGGGAATGGGACTCGATCCAGAGATGCAATGTGGGGCATCCAAGAACTCTACCGCATGAGCTAGCCACCACTTGCAAAGCTAATTATTGACACGATGAAATATCATACTAACATGAAAGACTAGAAATGAAGAAAACATTCACGAACGAGATTTGATATTACTCAAGTGCATCTTACGTGTACATCTACTAGTGAATCTAAATGGGTCAATTACGTTACACACAAGGGTCATTACATGAGTGAATCCTTTCTTAATTAAGAATATCTTATGTAATAATCTCTGACGCGATGCTCCATGTCATGCAAAATGAAATGCGCTATGATCTCATTCGACATTAATTGAACATATCAATGTCCGATCAATCTAATTTTTTGCATAGGGAAGTAATTAGACCTCATGACATCCACAATGGGCTCCCAAAATTGCTCCTAGGTGAGGCTCCTAATATTTACCTAGTCATTTGCTCAATTGTGGTCTTCAATGGGCTCCCCATACAATTTTCCAAGGGTGGCTCCCACATTAGTTAAATTTAGGTAGCATTGTAAGTAGTTCCAAGTGGGACCCAAAGTCTTTAAATTTTTTTTTAATATGATATTTTCAAAAGATAAAGATTTTGTTCGAAAAAATTGCCTTTAACTTATCAATTTTATGGGTCCCACACTTTTTGATTTTTTATCCCCACAAAATAGTGAATTCTCTTGCTAGTCATTGAATGCACATATCATATCTAAAATTAGCATGCTCTAGGAGTGAAAAAGTTGGACCCCAATTAGGCATATGTGTACACCTTATAATTCAATTTAGGAGCTATTTTGAAGGAGCCCATTGTGGATTAGGAGTGAGCAAAATAACCGTAAAACCGTGAGTCCAACCCAAACCAATCCAAACCAAATGGTTTGGTTCGGTTGTTTAGTGATGTGGTTTGGTTCTGGTTTTAAAAAATTAGACATTGTGTTAAATGATTTGGACTATGGATTTACATTAATGGTTCCAGTTCCCAACCGATCCAAACCGCATATACATACATACATACTAAGAAGCACAGATTTGAACACAAGATACAGACACAACATGACACGGATGTGCAGATACGTAATTTTTTCAAAAAGTAGGAGGCATGCGGATGGGCGGATACGTAATTTTTCCAAAAAAATGGCGGGGAAACAAAAATAGGGGTTTCATTTTCCCTCCAAAATGGGCACCAAGGTCCTCCATGACGTCATTTTCTAATATTAAGGTGCCACATCAACTTTTTCCCGTTAAGCAAGCGAGGGAAACTAACGGCATGGGCCAAATTGATGAAAATGTGAAAAGTTCGGGGGTTTAATTATACATTTAGTGAAATTTGGAGGCTTATGAGACATTGTGGTAAAAGTTTGAAAGTTTTTTTGAAATTTTCCCTAATATAAAAGGTAGACAATATCTTACTAGGGTTCTTTGTATCCTTTCCCGTTCCCCTTGTGGCGGCCAATCCCATCTCCCCCTATTTATTCTACATCAATCTCTTACAACCACCTTCATCTTTCGAACTACCTCTCTCGTCTTTCTCTAGTGCTCTTCCTTGCAATTGAAACACCCTCCAAGGCATTATAAGAGTTACCCCAGATATGTTGAACCCATGGGTTTGGTATGTTATCAGATATCTTTAAATATTTTAGTCACCTAACAAATTGAGTGTGTGTTTGGTTGCGCGCTAGCATTTCCACGCTTTGTTCAGTTTACTCTATGGTCTCTACTACATCCATATGCTTGAATCTTTGCATATTCGTTTATTTTGCTAACACTTTTGGAGACTTCTTAATTTTTTCAGATATATTTAGATATCGTACAAACTCTTTTTTTCTTTCATAATTTTTCCAGACAGATTTGGAGTTCGCCCAAACTTTGTTCCTAGATAGATAATATATGCGATAAATTTTCGATTCCTTATATTCATCACATTACAGTTGAAGGTGGGCATGGGTATGGGCAAGGTTGCCCAGGCTTTGTGGGACTATGCATATGGGCCCTTGATCATTCCCGTCCGATTCACATAGGCCTAGTTTTCATGACTAGTCATTTCTTTTTCATTCATAGCTCTTATATCGAATTTGATGCTATTAAGCCCTTTATACTCTAAACTAACCTACAAAAAAATTAAACATAGAAACTGCGTAAGACAATGCTCTCTCTCTCTCTCTCTCTCTCTATATATATATATATATATATGCATTCATAAACACATGCACAATAAATTCGAACAACGTATTGAATTTCTATTCATCTATGATTTGCATTGAGAGTAGGTTGCCGTGTTACTTGTTAATTTCAGGTAGCGTGAGACAAGCACAATATTTTATAGTCTTTAATGGTCAATGCGGTTCAGGTGATCTGGACCTTTGTCTCAAATTGACCTTTTCCTCTCCTAATTTTGCTATCACACATCAAAGTAGACCACGCTATCTCATTCTTTGGTGGAATTTTCATTGTTGTGATTGATGTTCAATCCCCCCCCCTCTCTTTCTCTCTCTCACTCTCAGAATGGGCCACTCATCGACATCACCTGGTTGTTATCAAATAGGGGCAAGTCTTTGTTATCTCATAGTTGTTCTACCAGCATTTGGGACTTTATTGGTGGAGGACATGATCGTTGTTCATTGCATTTCATTCATGAGCCAATGTGGTAAGGCATTCATTAAAATAAGTATTGGATTGTGGTAGGTAAAAGTATCTGAAAGGAAAATAAACGAATTTATATGTATCTACTGCTCACTTAATTCTCCTATTTTGCAATTGATAGAAAATTCAAACCCGCAAGGCATATCGTACACATCTCAAATCCTTATTCAAGTGTCATACATTTAGAAGAACACCACATATATAGATATCTTCTCTGCTGCATGGTCTATGTTTGGATATGCTATACTTCGTATGAGTTTGAGTTTCTTGCATTCTACTCCCATGTATGCTAGTTGATTGCAGCTTTTTTGCTTGATGATCGTTGCACAAATGCACCTACTTGCAATTGACTAAGGATAACTTTGATCCAATGCATATGCTATATTGTTAAATGGCCTGATTAATTTTAATGCTGTTTTACTTTGCCTATTTGCTTTTAGAAGCCTAGTTTTCCATGAATTAATTCCATTTCTTTATTTTGCATAATTGTCAAGTGTAGTGCCTGAAATCCTCCATTGACTATGTATTTTGTCCTATTAGAGCTAAATGGAAGAGCTAGGATCGAAAATTAGTTTTGATCTTTCTTGCACCAGGGAAAAAGGAGATGACAGGGTAACTTTTCTTTTGATTCTTCCTTAACCACTCTTTTTTTTCCCTTCCTAGTGAACTGTCTAAGAATATGTTCACCGAAAGAAGAACTAACCAAAGTTATTCCAAAGGAACATGCAAATGGGTAAAGAACTGAGTAGCAATCCTTTAAATAGTCTTTTTCTTCGTCTTTTGAGCACGCTAAGCTATAAATATGATTATGCGGTTACCCTAAGGGACATGGTCATATAACTGTTCCTATTCTTGCGTCTATTGTATTTGTTGATTGGTTTGGAAGCACTTACAACTACTTTCGAGTTGCGACTCTTCTATGCTTTTTTTTGTCTCCATTTTCTCAATACAGTTCTATTGTAAATGTGCATTTAATTCTTAATGCGACTCTTTATACTCCCATTTCCTTTTCTATTCAGCACTACTACGAATGGATCTGTTATAATGGTGGACATGCTGCGAAACTTGTCCCGGAACGTATCACCTTGAGTGCCTTAATCCTCCACTTAAGGTATGTTTTAATTACCACACTTTATTTTGAACTGCTGCTTTATCACCATACTACCGCTTATGTGTATCTGCTTTTGGTTAATGTGGTATATATAATGCAAATTATGACTAATTTTCTTTGGCCCTAAGAACATTCCAACTAGGGATTGGCAATGCCCATAATGTCGTCAGAAAAGTGATTCAAATGGGCATGCAAACCATCAAGATCTCAAACCTAAAACTCAGAATATTGGAGGATCTAAAACTGATTTTCAACTGGCTGCAAGTGACAAGGCAACCCGGATGTTCTGAAGTTCTGTTCCTGGAAAGAAAAAGTCATCAGATGGTCATGATTTATCTTCAATGGATATTGATAGTGTGAGAAAATTCATCTCCAATTGACAAACCCAAAGAAGAGAAGTCAGTTTCTCCATCAGGAGTTTCTTTTAGGAGGATTTCTGAATCCATGAGCCGAACCCTGAGTGTTTCACAACATTTTCATACGCATGGAAAGGGAAAAAATTTACTTGGAGCTATTTCACATTGTTAAAAATCAATACATTCAGTAAAAGAATAATCTGGTTATTTTAGGTAAGATATCTTGACCAGAAAGGAAAAGAATTTACTTGGAGCTATTCACATTGTTATATATCAATGCATTCATTAAAAGAATAACCTGGTTATTTTAGGTAAGATATCTTAAACAAAAAGGAAAAGAATTTACTCAGAGTTATTTCACATTGTTATATATCAATGCATTCATTAAAAGAATAATCTGGTTATTTTAGGTAAGATATCTTAACCAGAAAGGAGAATAATTTACTTGGAGTTATTTCATACTTAATTCTCCAATATCCATATAAGTCTGAAGCCGTCTATAAAGAGGACCTCAAAACTCACCTTAGGAAAACACTCACAACATGAAGAGTTGTGCTGGTAGCATAGAAGGTGGCAAAGAGGCGGGAGATGAAGGCAACGATCTTCAGAGCCATCTAGCTACATTCATTTCGTCGGATTCGTGATTTACCAGATCAAAAATCGTTGAGGTTCTCTCTCTACTTGGAGCGATCCATTTCTTTTGCTGGTTCTTTTAGAAAAATTCATAGCATTTTTGCCGCAGTATATAGTTTAAAAAACAAAATATTTCCATAGCCGTCTCAAACTATTGCTAATTCTGTTTATGGGCAAAAAAAAGGCCCAAAAGAAGTTGATTTCTGTACTCAATTTTTCCGCTTTTGACTTGTGCTTAATTTTATCTAATCAACATATAGGTTCTTGTTAGATTACCTTCTCTATGGTTCTATCATGATTTTCTTGCGCTTAATTTTGTCTAATCCACTATCAACGATTTTCCAGTAGGTTTTTCTGATCGGCAACGATTTTCCATTAATTGTTTTCTATGGGGAACGAGTTTCCATTAGTTTTTTTTGATAGGCAACGATTTTCCACTAGTTATTCTTACAGTATTCTTTTTTGTTGGGCTTCTTTTAGGAGCACAGACAAGGAAAGTTGAGAGTCTCAACTCAGAAATCTAGCCGCTAGACACAACGATCTTGATATCTGTAATTGTGATGCTCCGAAGCATTTGATGCATTTCAATCATATCCAACACAATATTAAGCCTCGTACATGCATCACCAAAACACACTAATGCTATGTTATTTGGGTAGCACCGCACGTCATCTTTGTCTTCATATAAAATTCATTACGGATTGTCCGACTCTAGTTGACATAAGATGTGTTAATAATGCGGGTGATGATGATGAGATGTTAGCGGACTCTTTTAATGGCTATGAAAGAGAGGTTTTTAATGAAGCTGTGAAAGAAATTTTGGCAAAGCACAAAAATAAGATAACTACATAATGGATAACCAGATAAGTAGATGAGGTTGCAGCAACTCAAAACCTGTATGGCCTTTGCTTTTTGTTGATTCAGCTTTGTAGTGGCTGGTTACGCCATTTTAGTTCCTTTCTTATGATTATTGAAGGAAGCAGCTTCAAACTCTGTAAATTGCTGAAATGAGAAGAAGTGGATTCAAAATAGTGTTGAATGAAGCCTCGATTTAGTCTCTTAATTTTTGCATTTGTTGATATCTTTCATAGTTTCCGAATATGACTGCCTCTCTATCTTTGCCTTCATTAATTTTATAATCTATGATACTTTTTACTTGGCATCGTCAATATCTTTTAGTTGTCATGTTGATTGCGTATGTTACTCTAGAACAAAATCAAACATTAAGTATTGTATATTAATACATCAAACGAAACCGAGAAGCGATTAAATTATGCACAATTTTTTATAAATGCTTACTCATTTTTTGATAACTCACGTGTCTGAGCCAATATACGCGCACATCAACTAATCCTGAAGGTAAATCACACCATCCACCAGCGAGGTCCCAAATAAGCTGGGGCGATAAATGCTTAACTTTGATTCAAATCCATTGTGATAAGTTTTTCATTTAAAGGAGTGGATTTTTGTGGTTAAGAATATCTCAAAACTGAGGAAGAAAACAAATCTACATGTATTTAATTATTGCTCCCTTATTTCCTCTGATTTTGCAATCGGTCTGAAGTATGAATTATGAAGATGAGAAATGTATCAGCTGTTCAAATTGTTGAAATATTTGTACAATGTGCATAGAAAATTACCGGCCAGTCCGCAAAAATTGTATATTAATTCCCATTGAAGATTAAGGTGTTAATTACATGCAAGTCTAAGGCAGTAGATGAAGTAAACACTAATGCCCTTACACAATTAATTAATTTCACTCCTTTCATCAAGCTTTGTTCATGCTCTTCAAAACATAAATTCGATAATCTCGTTGATCATTCTCCTCATTCCTTCATAGCGATTTTGGCAGATTGTTCTCGTTGATCATTGAGTTGATTCTTTGTACAGAGATTCGATAATCTCGTTGAATTGATTCTTCAAGTTGTTCCGAAACTAGTGAAATTCGCTATCGATGATCTAGTGACATTCATTACCTGAAACTAATGAAATTCACTAGCTGTGATCTAGTTGAATTCATTACCTCGTTCAAGAAGTTGAGAACTTCCCATGTAAAAGAAGAAAAACCATAGAAAAATTGCTAGGTACAAGCTCAGAGAGAGAGAGAGATCATCTTGGCTCTAGGGTTTCGATTGAGTTTGACAAAGGATGGGGGAGAAGAGCGCTTTGTATATATGGAGGAGCCCTGAGGGTTAGAGTTTGTCCCGGGTATTTAATTTGGTCGAGAAATATTTGCCAATCATTTTCCCTGTTTTTTCAAAAGCACAAGAAACGGAACGAAATTTGGGGAAAAAGTGGACCGGCCCCGTCAAATCCCCCAAAACCTAAATGCGCCATACAATGATATATTAGCAATGGTACAAATTACTCTCGCCCAACAATTAACGTTGCGGGTTTTTGACGATTCAAAGTGTTTATAAGGATAACTCCCATGTACGAGTCTTTTCTATTCTTTGCACGACAAAGAAAGAATTTTATTAATCTTTGGAAACACATTACAAAGATTAAAAAGGGCTGAGGAAATAGGCATCAAAACACAAAAAGACATCCCAACAAGGAAGCCCCTATCGCAAAAATCAAATGCCGCCACGGACCCAAAGGGAGATAACAAATGGTTTGACCTGAAGCCAACCAAAAAGGAAACATAAGAGAAACAACCCCTATGCCTTGTACACCAACAAAGAGCATCACTATTTAGCAACCTAGAGCAGCAGAGTGTAGAACCATTAAAGCTGCAACCCACAAATCAAGCAAACCAGCATGAAGATCTGATCGATGACATCCAAGAGCCCTACCAGCATGAGCAAGCCAACCATCAATGGCTATCCCCAACCAACCATCAACGGCTATCCCCTAAGAGCATGTAATACCTCTAGCGATCCAGCGACAACTCAGAATCAGACAAGAAGCAGCAGCAAGCAATTCAAACTTTTTGTTATGCTTTTACTGTTGATCAACAACATACAATGACAAAAACTAACAGTAAAACCTCAACAAAAAGAAACCATAGAATAATTAACTTCCGTGTTAGCAGGCATTTAGGAAGGGTCTCTAGGATGTTTAGGACGCTCATATTTAAGATTGGAGAACCAGTTGTGTCACCTAACTTAAAGAAAAGCGCAAGAAATGAATACTATTGCCCCACTTAGCCAAAATGCATGTTGTTATCTTGCACATTTTGAGTTCAAAAGGAAAAAAAGAAAAAAACATGAGCTTAGTGAGGGCTTTAAGTTCCTCTCTTTTTCTATTTAATTGATAGAATTTCCTTCCTTTACTTCCGGTCTTTGATCCATGTTATTCTCTTGCACTACGGTGTGAGAGTTCAAGTTTGCTAGGAAGGGAAGGGGAAACTACTGTACAGTTTGTTTGCAGTTGTAGTGGAATTAAAATCGAACTTCATTTTAACTCAGATCAATAGCGGGTCCTCTATTTGGTTAACTCCCTTGACCTCGTCTGCTTCGGCTTGGATAAGCTTGAGAACGTTTTAAACATGCAGCAACTTCATATGAATTGCTGAAGCTTAGTTGCAAGCGGTGGCGGGGAGCGGAGAATCATACAAACTCCTCGTTTGGAAGCTCCGGGAAGGGTATAGGAATAATTTATGGAAATATGAATATGTAATGCAAGTAAATGTTATGATTCGTTGTTGGTGTGTGGTTTCCTTCTTTGAAGGTTTTCTCCACCTCTGTTATTAAGCCTCGAGCTTTGGATTCCTTTAATCTTTATATTTGTTTCCAAAGATTAATAAATGATTTTAGCTGAAGGCTTTGTCTGGCGTTTCTCTATCCTATGGCTTAGGGATGCAAATCTTACTGAATAAGCCAACCTTCCTTGATGGCACACATTTAGGAAGCATTAGGGGTGAAGTACAGGGTGGAAGGTTTAGGGTGGAATTACTATGCAGTGGTTGTCTCTAGAAAATATGACAAATAGTGGTGTACTTTTTCAAAATTCCAACGTTTATCAATATTACACTACCACCCTTTAGCCTTATTACAACGTTTATCCTTCTAGTTTTTTATCACTATAAGTAATACCCCTTGACTATATTATTATAAGTTATGAGTCATCTTTTTGTTGGAGAGTAGTCCTCTTCACAATCAAGCAACTCTTGTTTAATTCGAATCCTACATAGTAGCGTGGAATTGGATGCCCTAAACGTGGTAAGGCTTTCATTAAAATAAGGATTGGATTATTGTTGGTAAGAGTATCTTAAAAGAAAAGGAAGTGAATTTATTGTTGTTAAGAGTATCTTAAAAGAAAAGGAAGTGAATTCATACGTACTTATTGCTCACTTAATTCTCCAATTAATTTTGCAACTGTTATGAACCATCAAGATGGGAAATGTATCAGCCCATAATTTATTGGCCTACGAACCTAAATAATAAAAAAAAAAAACTTGCGGAAAAAAAATGAAATGTATATTTCCTGGTATGATCGAACCATCAAGATGGGAAATTACAGTCTTTTACTGACCTGTGAATTCCCCTATAAATAGACCTATCCACCAAACATTGGTTAGATTAAAAAATGAAAAGCTGCGCCGGCAATATTGAAGGTGGCGACGAGGCTGAAGATGAAGATAAAGATCTTCAGAGCCATCCAGCTTCATTGGAGTCATCGGATTAGTAATCTACCAGATTAAAAACACTTGAGGTTGGAGATCTCTGTCCCACTCCCCCAAATTTCTGCTTCAAAATTTATGTGTTAGGGGGTGTTCCGCTAAGATTGGTTTTTTGGTTTTTTGACTTTTTTATGTGAGAGCTCGAAAAACGCGTAGCTTTTTGTAGTTTTTAATGTGATGTATTGTGAGGGGATGACCTGTCTCGAAAAGCGTAATAAGCTGACTTTTGGTTTTTTGAGTTAGTGGAACGGGCCTTAATAGGTCCCAATAAAGACGGTTTTTGAGGCATAGTTCATTCTTTTCGCTGGTTTAATCTGGCAGAATTCGTAGGGCACGCTTGCTTACGAGGTTTTTTTTTTTTTTTTGGCATCATGGAAGCTGTGTAAAATATGTTTTTTTCATACAACAAATGAATATCCAGATTGCTAAAACCAAGTTTGAAAGACTAGTAAAAGAACTAGATTTTCTGAAAACTCGCTTTTCGATGACGCTATTGTACTTCTGCTTGCTTTCTTTATGGTATCAGCATGGTTTTTCTTTTATTTGCAAAATTATTTCGTAAGATGTTTTCTTTTTGCATTGATCACTTCCATACCATGCATGGAAAATTGTGATTGTTAAGTAAAATTAATTTTTTGCTTCAATGATGCCATCGGATTCGTGATTTACCAGATCAAAAACACTTGAGGACGTAGATCTCTCTCATTCCTGCCCCCAAATTTCTGCTTTGAATTTCTCATTAAGTTTCCTAAGTGTTTTGTTTCAACAGGTGTGTCAGCAGCCTCAGCCTCAAACTCAGCCTCAGTGTTATGGGGAGTTTGTTTTCTGACTTTTCCAAGGGCATACCATTCCGGATTTAACTGTGGATTCAACTGTGCAGAGGCTGTGAATGTTTTTCCTCTTTTGATCGGCAACAAAATTTATTAAAACTCGACAAAGGTACATCGAGAAGAGCCAACCAAGCACAAAGCAAGGAGAAGGCACTGTAGTACAACTAGCGAGAAACTAGAAGTAGAGCAAAGGAAAAGAAATAACAATAAACCCAGATAGCCCCAAAGGGGATATGGGCACAACAAACAACAAAAAACTCCCATATGGTCCAGCCAAAAGGACGATCCTTCCATCCACAGGGCTCCCATAAACCCAGTGCGGAGGCTGTGAATGTTGCCCCAATTGATTGGTTAGAACATGGGCAAAGGTGCAGTTGAGCTCAACAATTAGGCTGAGTTTTTCATTAGATTGTACTTTTTTTTTTTTACTTTTTTTGGGCAGGGGCAAAATAATAATTATGCCTTTTCTCCTTGTGTCATGTACAGTGCAATCTCATTTTATCACTGCCTCATTTTATCAAATGAGGTTGGAAACTGAGCCTTAGAAACGTCGCAAGACATCAGTGTCTCATGACAAGTTGCTATTAGCTCGACTAGGGAAGCTGTCCGAGTCCTTTCAGATTTACCTGTTCTTGCTAAAACAGAAGACTCCAAGAAACTTGAGTTGGAAAAGTGTATGCGGCAAGATAATGGGATACTTTTTTTTTTTTTTGTGCAAGACATTTATTAGCATATCCAATATTCATCGAAATGGTCCATTTAGTTTCACCATTGTCTTGATTTGGTCCCTCTATTTTCAATTTCACTCAAATGAAACTTGTAGTTTCAATTTGAGTCCAATCGATAACGACAGTTACCAAAATAGACGGAAAAATCAACTTGGGGGGCATTTTTTAGGGACAAAACAGATTTTTTTTCCCATTCTTCTTCTTCTCCAATTGTTAATCCTAACCCTAATCCTTTCTTTGCAACAAAAAAATAAATAAATAACATAAGTTTCCCATATTTATCTCACAGGGACCGGCGCCATTAAAAAAAAGTGCGGTGCGGCAAGAATGGGATACTTACCAAGGCAGTTGAGGTAAATGAATGGATATGGATATGTATATGTAAGGAAGTACTGATGCACGCATAAGTTATGTGAACATAACTGCATGTTGCGGTGGAGTCATGTTTTTTGGTTAGTGGGGTCAAAATATTAGTTAGTCATACATGATGCCTGTTGTACTCATGTGAAATACACTACAATCAAAACAATTTTGACATTAGCACCAAATGTTCTTTTGTTTTGGATACAGTTAACACCGTTTCGGACACAACTGGTACATTCCAAAATAACCGTTACTCAGCATACTATAACTTTAGTGTTATCATTTTTGGAGAACAGCTTCAAACACATAGCAGCAATAGAGGTTTGGGAATATTCGATGGGGCCAATAAATCACAACATTGTGATTTTTAACATGGTATCAGAGCGGGAGCCATTCCATCCCATGCTTTATAAAAAAAAAAAGTCACAATCCACACCCCAGGATGGCAGACATGCAAAAAGGCTGCACGATGATAGACCCCAAAAGAGGCTACACATGACAGACCTCAAATGCGGCTGCACATGAGGGAGGATGTTAAGGAATATTATCCCACATTGCTTGGGGATGGGATGAATGATCACTTAATATAATGTTGGGTCTCTCCACTCATTGTCAATTGATTTTGAGATGGATATAGAGTTTCAACACTTCCCTCCGCGCTTGCATGTATCATCATGTTTGTATCTTGGGGGAAATTAAGTTGCTCATGCACTCATCTAGTGTTCTGTTGCAGTACAAATCAACAGAACATAGCTTAGTTGCAGGAATAGCGGCAAAACCCATTGCTCCTGACACAGGAGTGCCAATTTGCGCTCCAAAGTCAAATTCGTGACTGGAGCGCAATCCAGATGACAAAGGAGCGTGATCCTAATCAATCTCGGAGCCTGTGTGAAGAAGAAGACAACGACTGGAGAGGAAGAAGAAGAAGATTGGAGAAGGGTGTAGCAGCCGGAGTAAATCACCGGAGCAGCAGCAACATTTTGGAGCAACAGACCGATCGATGAAGAAGAAGAAGAAGAAAGAATACAGGGTTAGATTAGTAATGTTGGGCTTAAAATATAAGTGATGTGAATCTTTAATTGAGCCTATGGGTATTTTTGGGGCTCTATTAAATTAGGTTGAAGAGTTGGACCTAGTATGTTGTGTGGAGTTTATCTATCCATTTGTTATGAATTTTGGCTATTAATCGCCTTTTAAAAACATCAAGGACAAATCTCCAATTTCAATTTTGTACTGAATGGAAGTGCTAGGAATCTCAAGTCTCAACAGTGAGAGAACTCAACTTGGATCTAAATCACAGAAGTTTCTAAAATTCACATCAACTACGGTTTTTGACCGATAAGAGAGTTACCTTGCAACAGATGTTAATGAGAAGAGATCGGAATGATGAGACCATGACTAGATTAGGGTTCGCGAAGGGATGAAAATAAATAGATCGAAATGTTCACAAAATCCTCGTTCCATTGATTGTAGTAGATTGAAATCAATGATTAACTAATCGAGAGAGAGATAGAGAGAGAGATTTCTCAATGGCGGAAAAAGAACGGGAGTTGAACTTTATGAATCACTATATATCTTTTAAGCGAAACATATATTTGGTTGATGAAAGATGATGCTTAGGATTCCTAAAAAAATAAAATAGTTGTAAAATCTAAAGTCCAATTTTAAGAAATTTTAAATGGCAAATTTGAGCTAATAAATATCTAGTATCTTATTCTTACTTCATACTTTCTCTCACTTGATATATTTTGCGCATTTTGTTTTTTGAATTTACATGCCTAAGGGCATCTCCAATCCTCAAATACACAATTCGCATCTCAAAATGAAAGAATTCACACTTCTCAAATGCACACAATTCACACTGCTGTAATAATTCACACCCCAATAGCACACAATTCACAACTTTGAAACAATTCACGCCCACAATAGCACACAAGGTCACACATCTGCCACAATTCACTCCCCTGTACAAACAATTCTATTTTTTTGTATACCTAATTTCATATTCACTAGGGATCTTGCTTGATAGATCTCATTAGGTAGGTTTCAAAAATGTAAATTTTACAAAAAAAACGGATATACGTAGTAAAAGATATTGAATTTTAAAGGTTATAGTGCAAAAAGTAACAAACACATGCCACATCAGCATGTCTCACCCCACGCAGGGCCTGTGGAGGTGGAGAATACAAAAGAGGGTTAGGACAAGAGGAGTAGGGAAAAGCAGGACCGGCTAGGAATTTCCCGATTAGACTTAAGAGCTGGTTCTAGTATGTTGTGTGGAGTTTATTTATCCATATGTTACGAATTTGTGCTATTAATTGGAGTTGCACCATATTTCCTTTCAAAGACATGCAAATCCAATTTCAATTTTGCGAATGGAAGTGTTGGGAATCTCAAGTCTTGACAGTGAGGGAACTCGAGTTGGATCGAAATCCCAGACATTTCTAAAATTCACATCAACCCGAAGACCGACAAGAGATCAGTACCTTGCAACTGATGTTAATGAAAAAAGATCAAAATGATGAGACCATGACAAGATTAGGGTTTGGGAAGGGATGAAATCATTACAAGAATTGAACTCAGCGAAATATCCACGAAAATTGCACTGCTTACACAATATCCTCGTTCAATGGAATATAATAGGTTGAAATCAATGATTGAATAATCGTTTGAGAGAGAGAGAGAGAGAGGGAGAGAGAGATTTGTCAAGGGTGGAAAAACCGAGAGTTGAACTTTATGGATAAGGATATTGTATCTTTTAAGCGAAACAAATATTTAGTTGATTAAAGATAATGCTCATGAATCCCAAAAAAATAAAATAGCTATAAATTGTAAAGTCCAATTTTTAAATATTTTGAATGGAAAAATAATAGTTTTCTAGTATCTTATCCTTACTTCATATTTTCTCTCGCTGGATATCTTTTGCACTTTTTGTTTTTTGAATTTACATGCCTAAGAGGTTCTATTCTAGTTGGGGGTAGACTCCTTTCTCGACGGGAGCAAGGTTCCAAAGAGAGTTTGACTTTGGGGCTCAGGAGTGAGGTTCTAAGGTAGATTGGCCACCGCAATAGAAAGTTCCTACAATTAAGCACACATTTGGGAAACATTAAGCAGGTAGGAGTGACAAGGTGGAAGGCTAAGTCAAGTTGGGTTTTGGATCAGAATGGTTTAAAGGCTATGTTGACTCAACGCTGATCAATATACGAAAAATTACTCAACCACCCTTCAAGAAATAATTCTTTTCCAATAATGCCCATCATATAAATATATCTAACTAGGGTTCTCTGCATCTTTTCCTATCTTTCTTATGGAGGCCAACGCCGTCTCCCCCTATAAATCCTTCATCCAATTCCCATCCCTTATCACTAATTTCATCTTTTGAACCACCTCTCTTCTTTCTCTCTACTCTTCCAATTACTCGCTCTAATGTGCTCTTCCTTGCAATTGAAACACAAGAGGTTACCTCATATAGATAGGTTGAAACCACAGGTTTGGTAGGTTTACAAGCATCTCTTTGAAAATTGATGAAATAAAAAATTGGGCTCTCGTATGTGTGCAGGTGCGCACACAAGCATACAGATCCATGTCTCTCTAACTAAAAACTTGTTCCACGCTTTGCTCAGGTCGAATCTGCATTAATGATGCTTGATTTGCACTCATAGTAGATGTGTCACTCTATTTTTAAGGGATTGTGTGTGGCAAGCGCAAGTCCAGGTTATGGTCTGCCATGGTCAATAAGGTTCAAGATAAGTGTGCTCTTGACCTCTATCTCAAACTGGCCCTTTACTCTTTTAATTTTGTCCTTACCATCTGAAGTGTTTCTTTTCAATATCATGTTAGAGTATTGTATCATTCTTTTGCTTTTTTTTTAAGACTAATGCACCTTGTTTGGACAGGTTTCTAAAACTTGGTTTCGAAAACTCTTTTTGAAATGGGTTTCAAAAAGTTGTGGGTCCCTCCCAAGTCCCAACTTTAAGTCTAGGGAAAAAAAAACCTCCAGGGAACCTCCATTGCCGGAAGTGTGACCTCCATAACCTCTATCCACCAATCCACCACCACCGCACACCCGGACCACGTCAAAACCTCCCATGTGTCACCCTCTCGTCATCTAGACCAACATTCTCCGGCGGTTCGAACGATTTCCACCCGGTTTAGCACCACCTCTCACTTGTGTTTTCGTTGATCAAATTCCGATCTAGGGCCATCAGAGCATCTCCAAGCTTATCTACTTACATTTTCGGACTCCTAGGGCCGAGGGCTTTCATCAGCTGCCGGTCGTTTCATTTTCCAGCGATGATTTTCCGGCGACCTCGCCGGAATTCTGTGTTTGGCTTCTTTAAAACCCGTACTGAGATTGTACGGTGGTTTAAAAAAAAAAAAAAAAAAAAAGGTAGAAAACTTGTGGGGGAAACCAAACAGGAGCTGGGTTTCAAAACCACAACCAAACAAGCCGATGATCTCTCTCTCTCTCTGAATGGCCACAAAACAACAAGGTACACCTATTTGGTATCAGATAGGGGCAAACTTTTATAGAGCATTAGGGGCCATGATATGGATAGTTGCGCCTACCTCACAGTCATCCTATTTGCACTTGACTGTAGAAGGACATGGTTGTTGTTCATTACATTTCATTTGCTTGATATCTCACCCACTCCCAAGGTAAGAAATCTCATTCCATTTATGGATATGTATACTTTGTGCTTAAAGATCTTTGGAATTATCATTACGAAATCATATTGACATATTGTTTGTCTAGAGATATATATTTTGTGGGATGTATTTCTACACTAGCAATAATAATAATAATAATAATAACAACAACAACTATATAGTCTAAGGTTAGACTTTGCGCGTTTCTCCCTCCCTTTCCCCCCAGCAAATAACAATGGCAATGCTAATCACAAGTGGTGGGCTACAATTGTAACCCCTAGGGAGCCACCAGATCGAATTACTCAACCCAAAGAGGTCATTACATGGTGGATGGGTGCACGGAGTTTATGGAGGCAGGGGAGGAAATGCATCGATGCATTCATCTGCGCTGCTTGTCTTTGCCATCGCAACCACCACAGGAGAGAAGAGGCCAACTCCACCGCGGTGAATCCCGGTATCCACCACTTGCTCTACCACACAGCAGCCAACCCTGCTTCACTGCCCCTAGCCCTGATCCTCAGGGCCCACTTACCCCAAAATGTGGTCCCCGCTTCGCCTCCACCACTGGAGTAAACTTTGGCACGTGATGGCAAGGTGGTGGAGGTTGCTCAGCAGAGGAGGAGGGAAAGGAGCGATAGGCTTCTGAATAACTTATTAAAATTCCTATGAAAAGCCTGAACTTCAAAAAAACATCTAATTAAGGATAATAATGACAAACTTCATTGTTTGTGCTAGGGGTACACCATTTCAGTTTTGTAATCGTATCATCGACCAATCATTACATTTTCATCTACATGCAGTTTTATATCAAAAGCGGCCTGCCTTGAGAAAATTGGTATAACCAGTTCTATATTAATATATATTTGACTTACCGATTTCTTTTATACTCCCTCCGTTCCAAAATATTGGTCTCTTTTCACTATTTGGGACCTCTTAAAAAATCGTCTATATTTTCTAATTTATAATATTTTTTATATCATTGTTTGATAGATCTCAATTAGTTTTAATATACAAAATTTTTAAAATCCTATTAAACTTTATAGACTGTGAAATATAAACAATTGTTTGAGTGACACGACTGCCCAAAATAGACCAATATTTTGGAACGGAGGGAGTATATATTTATTGGTGCTTTGGAAAACAATTTCCAAGCTAAACTAAACAGAAGAACTCTATTGAGTTTGCCCCGCGTCTTTTATCTATACCTATATCAAAAGCGGGAATAAGATTTTCCCTGATCATATTTTGTGGAATCAAAAATTGACTTCTGAACCATCAAATCATTTATCAGGGGTAAGTGGGGCCCATCAAGTTGGACCCATTGTGATTAGTAAGCCTATAGCAAATATTTAAATCTTGTATGGGACCGTAATATTGTTATACCTCTTTCCCTAATTAAATAAGGCAATTAAGCTATGTGCATGGAATCCATATCAACGGTACTGGGACCCGTTGCATTAAATTAGCATATAAACATTGAAGCTTTCTTGGGTTCCACACAATTAACGGTCGGTCCACAGCAGTGTATGGTGAGAAAGGAGGGTAGGATTCTTCTAGAAGAACTGGCCAACTCAGGGTAACTGTTTTGGATACGCTAACTGTTGGATATCCTAATAAATGTCTTGTACAAAAACAGATTTTCCAGTCTTTGACTGACCCGTAAATCCCCTTATAAATAGAGCTCAACCTTAACAACAAGACCCACCATCAAACTTTTGGTTAGTGTAAAAAATGAGAATCTGCGAAGGCATAATTGAAGGTGGCGAAGAGGCTGAAGATGAAGATAAAGATCTGCAGAGCCATCCAGCTTCATTGACGTCATCGGATTAGCAATTTACCAGAATATTACACACACTTGAGGTTGGAAATCTCTCTCGCTCTCACTCCCGCAAATTTCTGCATCAAAATTTATGTATTAATATATAGGTCCCAATAAAAATTGTTTTCGGGGCATAGTTCATTATTTAATTTCTCGGGTTTAATCTGGCAGAATTCGTAGGGCATGCTTGCTTACGAGTTATTTTCTTGGCATCACGGAAGCTGTGTAAAATATGTATTATCATGCATGTCGTTGTATTTTTTGATGGGAGTGCTTAATCTTCAATTCTTCAATGAGCCAAGAAATGCAAGAATTTTCATTTTGCCATTTGAATCAAGTTGCTTAAGCTGTGGATCGTAGTTGTCAGAAGTGTTATCTCCAAATATTAATTTCGTGAAGCCCTTTGGATATGGACTGTAATAGAGATTGTTTGTGTTAGATTGAGTCATCTTGTTGTAAAAATATATCACAAGATGAAATTGTTCATCTTTTTTTCGTTTTTGTTGTTTTACTCTTTTTAAGTACTTCAATATCCATGTTAAGAAGAGAACGCAAGCCAAATTCGCGTTGTTTGTAAATGCCTTCGCAGCTCTTGAGTAGGGAACCAAACCTCATAAAAGGATAGACCAGGGTTTTTTCGTTATCCTTTTCAGATATTTGACATTTATAATTGGGACAACTCTGGATCATTAAAAACAATTTTGAACGGCTCGAATTACACAGTACCTCCCTATAGGCACAGGCACCCTTGCATGTCCGGTTCCGCATAAGTATTCATGACCACCCTATAGGCAAATAGATGAATTTCAACTTCATTTTGATTTTCGGCTTGCATCTGAGCTTATGCCAGTATAATTATGCTTTTCTGTTTTCGATTCCCTTCTTCAAATGTCATGAGATTTGTGGTTTTTTATTTTCTCTTTCCTGCCTAGTTGGGATCAATCTTGAAGACAAACCTCAACCGCCAAAAAAATGGCTTCATCTTCTGGAAAACGCCATCTTCCAAAGCTCAGTCCCAATCCCCCCAACTACAAGTGTCGAAAGGTAAGCCGTCAGTTCCCGCCATACTTGGGTGATCATGCCCCTCAGCCTCAGGTCGATGCAAGATCAACTGGAACAGAAGTTGGTGAAGAGGGGAAAACCAAACCGAGTTGGATATTCCCGGAATTCAGAACCAACTAACCAAGTGATATGGAACGTGAAATTACCATGTCAATGATGTCAAATGCCAATGTTGAAGCTCGTCGGCAATGGGTGACAGTGGACGATATCGGCAATGGGTGACAGTGGACGATAATGTCAAAGTGTTGGTAAAAACCACAGATCAGCCTAAACCGATTGATGTGCTGGCAAACATTACCAAGGCTGAACCAGTCACTACATTGGTCTCACACTCGTTGTTGGAGCATCCTTCAGTACAAGACCCACCACCAAACATTTGGTTCACGTAAAAAATGAGAAGCTGCGCCTGAAAAATTGAAGGCGGCGAAGAGGCTGAAGATGAAGATAAAGATCTTCAGAGCCATCCAGCTTCATTGACGTCATCGAATTCAAGATTTACCAGATTAAACACACTTGAGGCCAGTTTGCTAAGGCCATTGTCGGTGGTGTACGTTCAGCATCCGTAGTCTATCCGTTTTATCCACAGAACTATCAGTAGATGGCGAATTTGTTTCAAGGAGATTGTGTTCACGCTTCACATGACTCGGTTTGTTTTATGTTAATACATTTTCGTGCTTGTAATCTGCATTTTTGTTTATATTATGAATAAAATTGTTCTCAGGATTCATCGATTGTATCGCACTTTTCCGAACAAAAACTTTGATTGTTTGTATTCTTTAAATGATCAAGAATTCGAGAGTGCAAAAAAAAAAAAAAGAAAAAGGGAAAAAATTGGTGTATGGTCGGTCGATGGAGAATGTTTTGTCAAGCAAATTTGAATAAGGAAGTTGATCAGTTGCTAAGTTATGCAGCCAATGAAAGAGCAAACTAATATTCTTCATGCATGTCACTCTCAATGTATTTTTTGATGGGAGGATGCTAAGTACGATGATAATGCTTAATATTCAATTCTTCAGTGATCCAACGAATGCAAGAATTTTCATTTTGCCAAACTGTGGATCGCACTTCTTTAACCTTCTTGCATTTGAAGACTCGATCCAGAAGTGTTATATCCGAATATTAATTTCATGAATATGGACTGTAATAGAGATTGTTTGTATTCGACTGACTCATCTCGTTGTAAAAAAAATATCACAAAATGAAATTGTTCATCTTTTTTCGTGTTTGTTATTTTATTCTTTTTAAGCACTTCAATATTCACATTTAATTGGAAGTGAACACAAGCCAAATTCGTGCTGTGCTGTTTGTAAATGCCTTTTTCAATTGCAGATCTTAACTAGGGAGAAAGCAACCAATTTATGAGGATATACCAGGGCTTTTTTGTTATTCTTTTCAGATATTTGACATTTATAATTGTGAAATCTCTGAACCATTAAAAACAATTTGGAAAGGCTCGATTTGCAGAGTACCTCCCTATAGGCACCCTTGCACTACAAGTCCCCCGATTCCGCATAAGTACTCATGACCACCCTATACGCAAATAGATGAATTTCAACTTCTTCTATAGTTCATTGAGTCCAGTTATTACATCTATGACATGACCACCAAATCTTAGTCGCTCCTGATCTCAATCGATCGTTTGCAAACTTTATGAATTCCCTCACCCCCATACTGAGGTAATCTTTTATATTACGAAGTTTCATTCAACTCCTATCCATTCCTAAATTCACATCACAATACCAAAGCAAAAAATTAAAAAAAAGAAAAAAGAAAAAATATCATACAAACAATAAAGAACTACAATTTTGCAAGATGTTCATTCCTTTTTTTATTAGCACAAAAAATACTTGTATAGAACTATTTTATGAAATAATAAAGCAATACAACTAATCTTAAAACTTCAAGCCAATTTGAAAAAAAACCTTGAATACCTACCACATTTCTGAAAAAAAAAAAGTCAACCAAATTCTAGACATAATCGTTGTAAAAGATTCAAATTCAACTAGCAATTATAAGATGAATATTTTTTTATAGAAATTCAGAAACTGAAGTTAGAGAAACGATCAAATTATATTCACGCATATACAGATATGCAGAAAGCATCTCTTCTAGAATAGGAGAAGTGGGGAGAGAAATCAGATTTTGATCGTATACTTCCAAAACATGGACCTGTTGTTGATATACAAAATCTGAAATTGGAATTAAAATTGAGAATCAAAATCTACAAAATAGAAAATAAAAACCTAGAGGCAAGTGGAAAATAGAAATGGTATAAATTTTTCTCCAAAAATATTGATTGTGTTTAATTCTAAAATTTTCTTAATGTCACGTGCCCCCAGTACTCTACGTAAATTCTGGGTCCGCCAAGGAACCAAAAATATTGAATAAGCTAACTAACCTCGATGGCACACATTTGGGAAGCAAAAACACGTAGGGGTGAATCACAAGGTGGAAGGTTAAGTCCAAAGATGGGTTTTGGGCATGTTGGATCCCCTTGTTTTCTCTCTCTTTGATCTAATATATTCTTTTTCTGCTGACCACACAAAAAAAAAAGTCAAGATGGGTTTTGGATCAGGGTGGTTTAAAGGTTATATATATATATATATATATATATATATATATTTATTTTTTTTTTATTTTTTTATTTTTTTTTATTTTTTGCTCAGCGAAATAAATTTATTAATCATTGGAAACAAATTACAACGATTAAAGGGACCTAAGACGAAAGGCATCACAATGCTAATAGACATCCCAACAAGATTGGCACCCCCGAGCAGCGACAATCATATGCCAACCAAGGACCCAAGGGAAATAACCAAAGCCAAGTTGGTAAGACACCAACGAAAGCCAGAAAAGATACAAACAAGGTTGGCACCAACGAAAGTCAAGTTGGTTTAAAGGTTATATTAACTCAACGATGATCAATATTTGTGAAATTACTCAACCACCCTTTAGGAAATAGTAATTCATTTACAATAACATCCACCATATAAAAGGTACATGATATCTAACTAGGATTCTTTGCATCTTTTCGTGTCTTTCTTATGGAGGCCAATGCCGTCTCTCCCTATAAATCCTTCGTCCAATTCCCATCCCTTATCACTAATTTCATCTTTTGAATGACCTCTCTCTTCTTTCTCTCTACTCTTCGTGTTATTCTCTATCTAATGTTTTTCCTTGCAATTTGAAATACCCTCCAAAGCACCACAAGAGGTTACCTCAGATATATAGGTTGAAACCACGGGGTTTGGTAAGTTTGCAAGTATCTCTTTGAAAATTGATGATATAGAAAATTGGGCTCTCATATATGTGCAGGCGTGCGCACAAGCATACAGATCCATGTCTCTCTAACTACACACCTGTTCCATGCTTCGCTCAAGTTAGTTTATAATTAATCCAAATCAATTTTACTTCTATCTGTATGCGTGCATGTTTGCATATGCGTTTAGTTTGTTAACATTTATGGAATTACCTTACTTCTTCGGAGAGATTTTGAAAATCGTATGCGTTTTGTCCCTTGCCACATGTTATATGCCACAAATTTTCTATTCCCGATATACAATCCATTCCTAATTCTCTTTTCATTCACTATGACAAATCTTGCTTTTACAGGTGGGTTTTTTTCCTAGCGGTAATAAAACCGTCGTTAAAGGCCCACCGGGAAAAATGACTATTACCGGCGGTAATCCAAAAAACTGCCGGTGAAACAGTAAATTTTAATATAAATATTTTTATTTTCTAAATATAATTGAAAAGTTTGGGTGTTCGTGTGGTTAGGTGTCGAGGCTCCACATAAAGGGTCACGGGTTCGAAACACGGGACAAACCATTTTTCCGGCGGTGATAAAACCGGCGGTAAAAGTATGGTTACATTATCGGCGATCTGCCGTTAATGTATTTCCGACGGCTGCTTGCACGGTAGTATGATTTTCGCGTAATTACCGCCAATATTAGTATTACTGACGGTTTTGGGGTTTTTACGGGCTGTTTTCTATTGCTATTAATGCTAAAATTTGTAGTGATTATTGTTTTCTTGACTTATAAGTTCATAGTGTTGTTTTTAGCTAGGCTAAGGAGAGGCACAGTCGGTTTCAACTTATGGTTGAGGGAATGGCATGGGCCTAACCGTGGGCAAGGTTCCCTAAACTAAAGGGGGTGGTGTAGGTGCCTTTATCGTACCCGTACATTCCATTTGCATCCGTAGCTTGTGCATGTTCTTAGTTACTGTAAGTAAAAATTCTAAAACCATTTTTTATTGTGCCAAAACAACAATGCATAAAAGGTATGTACTTAAGGTACAAGCATTTTATGTATTGGAGTTTTTCCACAATCAAAAATAGTTTTGCCATTAACATTTGTCAAATTTTAAGGTATTATACATTAACATGCATAGATGTGGAATACGCATAGACCTAGTTTCATGACTAATCATTTCTCATTTGAAGATCTTGTAAAAAATGTCATTCTAATAAGCTCTTACCTTGATGCCAGAAATAAAAACCTAGAGGCAAGAGGAATAGAGAGAAGGAGAAATGGTATAAATTTTTCTCCAAAATTTTTGATTGTGTTTAATTCTGATATTTTCTTAAGGTTACGTGCCCCCAATCTGCGTAAATTCTGGGTCCGCCAAGGATGCCAAAAATATTGAATAAGCTAACTAACCTCGATGGCACACATTTGGGAGAAAAAATAGGTAGGGGTGAATCACAAGGTGGAAGGTTAAGTCAAGTTGGGTTTTGGATCAAAGAGGTTTAAAGGTTATTTAACTCAAAAGTGATCAATGTATGTGAAATTATTGAACCGAAATTATTGAACCACCCTTTCGGAAATAATTCATTTCCAATAATGTCCACCAAATAAAAGATATGTGATATCTAACTAGGGTTCTCTGCATCTTTTCGTGTCTTTCTTATGGAGAGGAGGCCAACGCCGTCTCGCCCTATAAATCCTTCGTCCAATTCCCATCCCTTATCACTATTTTCATCTTTTGAACCTCCTCACTCTTCTTTCTCTCTACTCTTCGACCTGTTATTCGTTGTCTAATGCTCTTCCTTGCAATTGAAACAAACTCCAAACCACCACAAGATCGATTACATCAGATAGATATATAGGTTGAAACCATGGGTTTGGTAAGTTTGCGAGTATCTCTTTGAAAATTGATGATATAAAAAATTGGGCTCTCGTATGTGTGTAGGCACGCACACAAGCATACAAATCCATGTCTCTCTAACTACAAACATGTTCCATGCTTTGCTCAGATAAATTTATAATCCAGATCAATTTCTACTTCTATACCTGTATGTATGTATGTCTGTTTGCAGATGCGTCTAGTTGCTTAACATTTATAGAATTACCATACTGGTTCAGAGAGATTTTGAAAATCATGTCTTTTGTCCATTGTAAAATGTTATATGGCACAAATTAATATATTTTCTAATCCCAAATGCAATCCATTCCTAATTCTCTTTTCATTGTTTTTGCATGTCTTGACTTAATAATTAAGTTCATATAGTGTTGTTCTTAGCTAGGCTAAGGAGAGGCGTAGTCGGTTTCAACTTATGGTTGAGGGCATGGGCATGGGCTTAAGCTTGGGCAAGGTTCCTTAAACTCGGGGGTTGGGGTAGGTGCCTTAATCATACCCATAATTCCATTTGCATATCCGTAACTTGTGCACGTTCTTAGTTACTATAAGTTCAAATTTTAAGGTTATATATAAATTGTATAGATATGGAATCCACATACTCCTAGTTTCATGACTAATCATTTCTCTCATTTGAAGATCTTGTAAAGAATGTCATTCCAATAAGCTCTGTATATTCAGAATCTAACCTATAAGAAAATGAAAACAGAACAAATGAATAGTACAATTCTCTCTCTCTCTCTCTCTCTCTCTCTCAGAATGGCCACAAAGCAACAATGTAGAGGTGGAGGCAAGGACGGAGCCAGGAATTTCAATACGTACGTAGAGGCGAATCTATATAATTTATAGAATATATAATGCTAGAGGTTTTTTCTTTCTTACAAGGGCGACCGCCCCTACTGACACCCCCGACTCCATCCTTGGGTGGAAGTTGCCCAACAGAGGAGGAGGGAGAGGAGCGATAGGATTCTGAATAGGTTACTAAAATTCCTATGAAAAGCCCGAACTTAAAAAGGACAGAACTAATTAAGGATGAAAATTACAAACCTCATTCTTTGTACTAGGGGTACACCATTTCAGTTTTGGAATCGATCGAATCATTGAACAATCAGCTACAACGTCATCTACAGTACTATATCAAGTGGCCTTCGCCTTTGAGAAAGGCTACAATGCACACACCCCCAATTTGGGTGTGTATCATACGCAACCCGATAAAAGTTACGAATCAATTACCTCTTATTAATAAAAAAAAATATATGATTTTTTCTCTATAAAAATTATGAGACACACTAAAATGTTATGAATCATAAAAAATGTCACAAATTATATTGTTGAAAAGTTACGAAACACTAAAAAGTAGCATGATTGCCAATAAGGCGACACAATATGAACCCTGCAATAGGTGCATATGGTACACACTTTTAACGTATGTAAGTGTAGCCACTCCAGTTCTATATTAATATTTGACTTACAAATTTCTTTTATCTATATTTGTTGGTGCTTCGGAAAACAATATCCAAGCTAAACATAATTAATAGAAAAACTCAGGTGAATTTGCCCCTTGCCTTTTATCCATAACTATAACAAAAGCAAAAATAAGATTTTCCATCATCTTTTGTGGGATCGAAAATTGACTTCCAAACATTAAATCATTTATCAAGGGTAAGTGGACCCATCAAGTAGGACCCATTGTAATTAGTTACCTTATACGGTACCAAACATTTAAATCTTGTGTGGGACCCACAATATTATTATACCCCTTGCTCTAATTATATAAGGAAAGCTACGAGGAACCATATTAACAAATCTATAGGTAAATATAATATTACTGGGACCCATTGTATTTAATTACTGGAACTCATATCAACAAATTTATACTCCCTCCGCCCCTTTTTAAGTGTGTTACCCCGTAATTCCAACTTATTTTCTCTCACATCAACTTTTACAACTTTTACATCTACTTTCCACTACTTACCCTTATCAATATAATAATACCCACTAACTTTTCAAAAAGGAATCTACTTTTAAAGGCAAAATAGGAAATATACCCACTAACTTTTTAAAATACACACTTATTAAGGGACAGTCCAAAATAAAAATGTCTACATTTATTAAGGGACGGATGGAGTAATTTAAAATTAAATGGGTATAATAACACTGGGACTCATCGCATTTAATTAGAATGTAAATATTCAAGTTTTCTTGGCGTTCCGGTCCATACTAGTGTGTGGTGAAAAAAATCCCCGTAGCATTCTTCTAGAAGAACTAGCCAACTCACGGTGGTCCGTTTTGGATACGTTTAATATATACCAGATTGGAGGAGCCATACCTCAGCCAAATGACCTGATACGTTTACTTTATTTAAAATATTTTTAAAATGTCCTTGTGAAAAGTTACCACAATCCACTATCATTAACTGTCCCATTGGATTCACTTGTCAAATATCTTCAAAGAAGGCAAGTGCATCTGTAAGTACTTATTGCTCACTTAATTGTCCAATTTTGCTATTGAAAAATCCTAGATCGCCTAGGTTTAATAATTTGCTAGATTTTATCTTTTTATCTCATTAAAAATCAATATATGAATGAATCACAAACTACATAAGTAATTAATCAGAGAACACTAGGATATACGTGGAAAATTCTAAATGGGTAAAAAACCACGGGAAGGAATCAAAACCACTATAATCATTGTGCAGTTACAGATATACTTATCCAAACGAAGTAAATCCTCACAACGTTCTAAGTATCACCTACCGAGTCACACATACACTGCACCCAGTAATCTTGATCGTCATTGCCTTGAATCACACAAGCCTTTCAATACCTTTAAAACTTTACTCAAGGAATTGCTTCACCAAAAGGAACAGTAGCCGAAGACCTTTTATAATCACCAAAGGTATCAATATGCACGCACTATTTTTTCTTTACTGCTGCATGTCATATATTCCTCACAGTAGTCGTTGTGTGTATAGCTAGCCTTCTATCTCAAAAACAATTTCTTTGGCTGCATATTTGGTTTTTATATCACTATGGACTATAGTCCAAGTCAAACCCTAGGAGCAAAATAACAAAGTCTCGGGCTGGGCCTTTTATCCATCTCGTTGTAGTTGACCATTTTTTTATATCTGAAACACTCACTCTCAATTACAAATAATGACTCCTATAAAAAATAATAAAATTACAACTCGATAGAAATATGTGTTTTGTCGTACGGAATTGCCAAAACAAAGAGACTTCGGAATTTGGTCCTTACAGCTATTAACTGTATGAACCATAGGGATAAGAAAGGTAGAGTCATGCTACAATACACTCCCTACAAATTATTTCATATGAGATTTTGTGACTCAAATATGAGATTTTGTGGCTAGAGGTATGAAAGAGCGTACAGTATGCACCCTCATACGGGTAGTCAGAAAATCTCATATAAGTCCACAAAATCTCATATGGTCAAATATAAGATTTTGTAGCACCTTATGCACTCTCATATGGCCAGTTACAAAATCTCATATTTGTGCCACAAAATCTCATATGGATCAAATATGAGATTTAGTGGCACCAAATATGAGATTTAGTGGCACGTTATATGAGACATGTCACATCAATATATATATACGCGATATGTATCACATTCCCACTACAGGACAAAACCTCATATGAGATTTTGTAGCCCTCTATATGAGATCATGCATACCATACGCAATCTCATATTTGAGCCACAAAATCTCATATTTTGAGTCACAAAATCTCATATTTTGAGTCATAAAATCTCATATGTAGGGGTGTGTATTGTAACATTCCTCATAAATGTATCAGCTCCACAATTTGTTGCGCTTGGAACCAAAATAAAATTTGTTGTTTTTGCAGAAATGTATCAGCTCCACACCTCACTTTTTTTATTGGCGTTAGTCCCTGTGAGATAAATACTAGTATTGAATATGCTAATAAATGTCTTTGCAAAAATACAGATTTCCAGTCTTTTGCTGACCTGTAAATCCCCTTATAAATAGACCTCTACCTTTGGCAACAAACCCACCACCAAACATTTGGTTAGCGTAAAAAATGAGAAGCTGCGCCGGCAAAATTGAAGCGGGCGAAGACGCTGAAGATGAAGATAAAGATCTTCAGAGCCTTCCCGCTTTGTATCGGATTAGTGATTTACCAGATTAAAAGCACTTGAGGTTGGAGATCTCTCTCTCACTTCCCCAAATTTCTGCTTCAAAATTTATGTGTTAATAGGGCCCGATAAGAATGGTTTTCGAGGCATCGTTCATTCTTTTCGTAGGGCATGCTTGCTTGCAAGTTTTTTTTTACTAAATTACTCCCTCCGTCCCAAAATAATAGTCCATTTTGGGATTGTGTGTCATTTTCAATGGTTTATATCTTTTAATGTGAATCTAAAAAAATATGCATTATGGATCTTGTTTAATAGATCTTATTATTGAGAACTTTTATACGGTGCAAAAAAAATTCAAAAATTATTTCGATAAATATAATATTTTTTAGTTTAAAAATTGCATGTAGTTTCATAGTGGATTATCAATTTGGGACGAATGGGGTATTTCGTAAGATGCGTACTTTTTTGCATTGATCACTTCTATATCATGCATGGAACATTGTGATTGTTAAGCAAAATCAATATTTTGTTGGACAGAGGGGAGTGCTGCGCAGCGTGCTGTGTGGCACTTGGCGCCGCCGTGCCGGTGTCGGTCCAATGATCGGAGACGTCCACCGCGTTGAGCTCGTCGAGTATTATAAGTGCACTAAAAATGAACTCGATCGGACATCGATAAGTACGTGATCGGAGCATATATAACTTGAAAAAAATTGGAACATATATGACTTGAAACACTGGATGAAAACTATTAAACCCATTTTTT
>JAXBDA010004020.1:0-31181 GCA_036023075.1 Gaultheria prostrata | reverse complement strand
TCCACCCCAACACTACACATCACATGTATCCTCTCATCACTTAGCTAATTTTATCATTATACTTCATTCCACACATTACCCCAACTTTATTTCTGGAAAAATAATTAAAATTTTCGGGTCTTTACAGTAAATGTTGGGATGGGAGTCTGTGAGGGAAATGGGAGATGGCAGAGGGAGTAATTGGGCTGGGTTGCAGGGAAGTAAAATTGGGGTGGTGGGGTGGTCAGTCGATTCTGAAGGGATAAGGGTGGGGAATTGAATTGTGGTAATGGAGGGAGCAAATGGAGTATTGTATTAGGATAAATAGGTATATACACAAATGTGTATATGTGTACTTTATGCATGATGGAGAGCACGTACATGTATATATATACAATACATGTTTAATATTTAATCATTAAAATAATCTAGGAACTTAGGAATTAATAGCTTATTAGAATTAGTTAAACATGTTTCGAAATAAAAATAATTCAAAATTTTACTTAAAATTTTTGGATTATTACACAACGTGCATAACAACTCAAACCAAATCAAACCGAGTCTTATGTTCCAAATCAATTGGGATCGGCATGCATAACAACTCATTTTATTTTATTATGTTGATAATCAACAACTCGTATTCATATGTAAACTGAGAAAATTCATTACAAAAATGTGTAATTTACAAAACAGAAATATGTGCTTATTACTTCTTTTTTTTTCATCAAACTAAGAATATTTACAAATTTTTTAAGTTGGTGTGAATCTTTTTCAGAAGTACTCCTATTTATACAGAGGAATTTTATTGTGTAAACCAAAAATTATACTCCCTCCGTCCCTTTTATAGTGTGTACATTTTCATTTTGGGATGTCCCTTAATAAGTGTGTATTTTGAAAAATTAGTTGGTACATTTCTTATTTTGCCCTTAAAAGTAGATTCCTTTTAAAAAGTTAGTGGGTATTATTATATTGATAATGGTAAGTAATGAAAAGTAGATGTAAAAGTTATAAAAATTGATGTGAGAGAAAAATAGTTGGAATTCTCAGGTAACACACTTAAAAAGGGACGGAGGGAGTATGATTTTAATGAAGTAACTTTGGGACAGCAGAACCTCAAGGGTTGACGAAGTGGTATTACCTTTGAACATAAGAGCTACAAACGACTCTTTCATCAAGCTGTCAAACCAAAACGCGTTTATCATAAAATTGTCTGTGTGTGGCTGGGCTCGGGCTAAGATGGGTTGAGCTCAAGCTCAATTGGAACTGAACCTGAGCCGAGATGGATCGAGGTTGACTCAAAAGATCTAGTAAATCACAAATTCATGTAACAATGTCAAAATCGAGCAAGTTTCTAACAATGTCATGTAAACACGTTCACGTGGTCTCGATTTCAACGTGCTGAACATACCCAGGAAAGGTTCCCCTGTTAGAGAAACACAGCTTATGAGCCAAAGCCGATTTCGAATGACATGGGAGTTTTGGTTTTCTTCTCATTATCAACATCATCTGGAGCAAAAGTGAAAAGATCCTTCCACTCTCACAACTCACAAGCTGGAACCCATCTACTACACGGAACAATCGGATAACTTTCCGAGCCTCCAAACGTGATGTCCAAGCCGTTTCGAAACCCCCAAGTGGACCACCGGTCCTATAGTGTCCCCAAAGTGCACTACTACGCCACGGGATTATGGTGCACCTATCTGGGGGCATCCGAATCTCAATTGATCTCATCGAGACACACTACAATCACGTAATGCGTCTCGGTGATACATTGCAGTGGAAACCACAAAACTTAGAAAAAGATGAGGAGTGGGTGATACATTTCATTTGAGATCAAGGGCCCCGCCCAAAGAAAAATAAAGCATGAAAAGCAGCAGAAAACAAGCGACAAACCACGCCCCCAAAACTTCACGTGCATAGAGAAGAACCACCATAAAGAATTAAAGACGAAAATCAACCAACCAAATTCGCAGTCTTCCATTAAGGCCTGGATGCATTCGGCAATTTTAACTTAATTTTGATTTATTTTTACCGGTAAAAAATTAAAACACATCCCGACCATCCAAAACACAATCAAACGGCCAAGGGATTCACACACGGTGCATATTACCAAGTGCACAGCACCCACCCCATTTCTCATTCATTATTGATAGGACACTTCATTTCCCTTCCCCCGTATTTTTGCACATTTATAGATACTTCTCACAGTGCCCCTCAAATCTAGGGTACCCTAGACCCATTACCATCGTCCATGTTACCTACCCACCTAGTTCCTCCCTTGGGTCATCTATCTTCAACACCTACCCCAAAACTGATGAAATTCACTAAACTAACCAAATTACAATAAACCAAAAGGGTACAGCTGTTACTTCCAACGACTACATAAAAATTGTGTTATTGCATTATACATAAATAAGCCCCACCATAGATATCTCCGGGCTGGTATCAGAGCTGGGTACCAGGGATGGATAGGGTGCATGTCTCTCGCCTGCACGCTGCAGGTGCTGTCGAGTGAGCACGCTGCACGTGAGAGAGGCTGTGAAGCTAGTCCCACATCGCCTGGTTACCAAAATAATATAAAGTATATAAGCATGAGGGCACCTTCACTTCATAAGCTAGCTTTTGGGGTTGAGTTCTACTCAAGACTGTGTAACATGGTATTAGAGCTAGATTCCAGAGATGGGTAGGGTGCGTGTCTCTCGTTTGCACGCGGCAGATGCTGCCGAGTGAGCACGTTGCGCGTGAGGGAGAGTGTGAAACGAAGTCCCACATCGCCTGAGTACCAAAGTAATATGAAATATATAAGCGTGAGGGTACCCTCACTTCACAATCTAGCTTTTGGGGTTGAGTTCTACTCAAGACCATGTAACAGGAGCATCCAAGCTGCCAACTTCGGTAATCAATGGTTCAAATATGTTTATATACTCTTACCAGTAAGAGTACTTAGGTGAGAACCGTCGATTACGGAAATCAACGGTCAAGATTGCTCATTATAGGCCCCCAGATCCAGATATCTCAAGTTTGGTTCCTTAGGATGTTCAATTCTAAAACCAAATGACAAGTGATTGTGAAATAGAGTCCAACAATACCACTCACGCGCAGCCAATTGGCTCGAGCAAAGATTCGACCACGTGAGGTATCGGTTGATGAGGGGAGACGATTGACTCGAGTAAATACTCGACCACACGAGGTATTGGGACATTGCTTTGCATCATTCACCATGTGCCAAGTGTTGATGAGGTGAGACGATTGACTCGAGCAAAGACTCGATCACGTGAGGTATTGGGACATTGATCACGTGAGGTATTGGGACATTGCTTCGCATCATTCACCATGTGCTAAGTGTTGATGAGGTCTGGCGATTGACTCGAGCAAAGACTCAACCAATTGAGGTATTGGTGCATTGTTTCGCATCATTTGCCCTGTGTTAAGTGTCATATTATCTTCAAAACACCAAAAAAAGGTCAAGACATTTTTGCCCTATTGTAGACACCCCAATTCTGATAAAATTGTGCATCCCCGATGATGAAAGAACGCAAAATATACCTTGGAATGGTCCCTCGGGTCAAACGGGTCAAAAAAGCCAAAATCCCAAAAATACCTAAACCGTACGGCTTTCTTCTCAAAACCGCACGACCCAAAAATCTCCTGACACCGCACGACATCCCTTTCTGCACCGTGCGGCACCACCTTGCACACCGCACGGTGCCTTTGTCCCATCACCGCGATTCCCGCGTTCGTTCCAGCAGCTCAGAAACCATGGCGTGATACGCTACCTCGACTGTAGCTCGTCATTTCGCGTGGGAGAGTACGACACCCGTTGCCTATATATACTTACCTCCGTCGAACGGTTTAAGGAGTTCAAGTTCACACACATAGAAAATCCATTGAGAATTCCCAACAGAAATTTCCTCAATCACCCTATCGTTATTTTGGTTTCTAACCAAAACCGTATACAAAAAACCTTGTTTCTGCAGCTTGCAAAAATTATTCCCAAATCTCCAAACCGATTCCTTTGTTCTTCACCGAACGACCAGAGGTATAACAATCGCGTCCAAAATGTAGCTTTAGCGTTCTGAGGGGATTCTACCAAGTAGGAAAGGAGCTCCGTAGCTCTCTTTCAGACTTGGAAGAATATCATCGACGAAGTTTAAACCTCTCGGACGAGTATTACACAACCCGTTTGTGGAGGTGGAAATGCCGTCCATGTGGGGAGGTACATTTTCTCACTTAAAAGCTTTCCAAAGGTCCTCCAAAATCATCAGAAATCATATTTTTCACAAAAGAAACAAAGCAAATGGAAATTGTTTTCATTCAGACGAAACCCAATTTTTTCAAAATCTTGTGCCATCAGTGGCACCGTGCGGTGTCACTGGCAAAATTTGATTTTCCATGCTCTGTTTCACGATTCTAATGCTCTGTTTTTCAAATAAAACTTACAGAAGGTTTTATTACGGTTACCCCCTTTATTTTCTTGTTCTTACTATCATGTCCCTCTCGTTTATTTATTTGTTTCATTTAATCGTTCATTTGAATATTACATGATTCAATTACTGTTATTCATTTCTTTAAATTTATCGTTCATAAACTGTTTATTTGAATAAAGTTTTCAATGAAATCTTTTCATAAAAATCCCACAAATATTTAGTAGAGACCGGAAAATTCCGGGCACGAGGGGAGCATTTTTCAAAGAAAACCTTCCCCGTAGGTAACCTAGCTCCCGAACCCAAATCTCTATTTTTTCGCAGACCAAATCCTTTTTTCAGCGGCACAAAAAGAGTCATTATGTTTTCTAAACGGTTCCTCAGATACCTAACATTTTCCAAAAATTAAATTCCGGGTGGCAACTCTAAATTTTCTTTTTCCCTTAATTTTCATCGTTTTCACATACAAAAATCGTCGTGGGCCGCCGACCATCCACACCTATTTAATCCATTCAATGAGTTTGTGGCTAAAAATGCTACAGCTCGCTCCAATTGGGACGTTAATATTCATGATAAACACATGGGTAAATTTCACTGACCTCCCCTGAGGTTTCTGACAAATGCAAAGACCTCCCCTGAGGTTTCTGAAATGACACTGAGCTCCCTTGCTTTTGAAACTATTATTCAGATTCCCCCATTCCGTTAAATCCACACTAACGCCGTTAGTTTTTGCTACTAAATGACTAAAATGCCCTCGTATATTAGGTTACGTAAGCAAACTAGTCTTGTCGTATTGTTTCTCTAATTGAAGTTTATAATGTTAAATTATGACTAACTAATTATATTTCCAAAATTTTATAATTACTAATACATCTTAATTTATATAAAGATAATGCTTTGTATATTTCTAACTCATCATATTTCAAAATAAAAAATCTTGGTTTTTATATTTTTGTTATGAATGAAGTCAATGTATTCTTTCTTTTTATTTTTTATTTACAATTCAATATTTAACCAAATTATACGTGAGTTATATATACTTTCGACAAATTTATATAAAGAGTTGTGCATTTTTTATTTTGATAATCATACACTATTTTTTCTCTCTCCTACGTGTATTTTGAATAATAAAAGACGCATGCAAATGCCTAATCAACCATATAAAAATATTATTGCGTATTTGTAATATGCTGTCAATAAACTAAACCAAAGTAAGTATAAAAACTTCTATAAACTTTTTATTTTTCCTATTGGGGATCATTAGTGGTGATTATGTTTGATCACTGATGCACTAGTAGAAAAAAAAAAAGACCATAAGAAAACTTTAAAAAATATTCCATGTGTAAATTATACTGATTTTATTTCTTAGAAGTATCGCTATGAGGGAATTTGAATTTTTTTTTGGCAGTATGGTGCATAGGGGCCTATATGCATGTGTCCTCCATTTGCAAACGATACTTTGAAGAGAAAATAAAGGGACAATGACCATGATAATGTAAAATGCACAAGTAATTATTCATAGTCGACGAAAGTTTGTATAATTAGGTCTAATTTTATGTCAAAATTAAAGCTCTAGTAAAAAATAAAACACATAACTATTTACTTTTACTTTAAAAATATATAACAGTCTAATTTTACTTCTGCTATTTAATCCTCCAATTAAAATACAGAAAATAAGGAAAAGACTAATAAGTTTAGTTAAGTAATACCCAAGGGCATTTCAGTCAATTACTAAGAAAAACTAACGGTGTTATTATGAATCTAACGGAATGGGGGAATCTGAAGATTAGTTTCAAAAGCAAGGGAGGTCAGTGTCATTTTAGAAACCTCGGTGGAGGTCTCTGCATTTGTCAGAAACCTCAGGGGAGGTCAGTGAAATTTACCCTAGTTTTAAAGTAGAATTCATTGACCTTGCTCAATTCACCAAGAAACAGAATATCTTTTAAGAAATTATGAATTTAAACATAATTACCACAACCTTATTTTCAGACGATTAAGAAATATGAAGTGATTCAATTATGACAACCTTAATTTCAGGGGTAAATTTCACTGACCTCCCCTGAGGTTTCCGACAGGGGAGGTCTTTGCATTTGTCAGAAACCTCAGGGGAGGTCAGTGAAATTTACCCTTAAAACTATTGTGTGAATGTTGCGTAATTTTATTTTATTCAACTAATCTTTTTTATAATTTCGATTACAGGGCGCGTCATCTCTGGTGAGGAGGTTTCAAATGAAGGGAGCTAGTTCAAAGTCAATATAGATTGGTCTAAAAAAAAAAATAGAAATAAGACTTCTTAGGTTCTTATGAAATTGTAATCCATTTTTTTTCTTTAATTCGGCACTGTACTTCAACTATTTTTATATTTTCTAATATGAAACTCCATCTATGAATAGACAGTGTTACTCCAAAGGAAACTATTGCACCAGAAAAGGGTAAAGACTAGATGGCCAAAGGCCTCCCCTGGGTGGTCCATATCTAGGTTTTCATAAATTGATGAAGGGTATGCAAAAAAAATAAGTAAATAAAAATCAGGGCATTTATAAAATCAAGGCATTTATTTTCACCAGTTATTATTGCACTTCAAAAAAGAATCCTCCCTTATGTTCTGCCAATGGGTGGTGGGTTCAAGGTCTCTCTCCCAAATGACAGTTTTGGCAAGAATTGTGCAATATATTGCAAAGGATTTGGCATTTACCAAATTTAGGAGGAAATTTTGTTCATGGGTGTGGCATCTTTTTCGCCAATATTTGACATTTTAGGGCAATGGCATGAAATTTTGCCATGTTAAACTTCGGTGCGGTTGATCTTAATTCATTTTTGCAAGACCATTATATAGTTGCATTATACCAAAAATATCATCATTCAGTTAAAAGCCACTCTTCCATGGGGAATGCTATGGCCACATGTGCACGTAAAAGACCGTCATTTCTTTGCACTATACCAATATATCAAACCCCCTCTTTGATTGGGCAGTATAGGAAACGGAAACCCTAGTTTGCGCTCTTTGGTTTGCAGCATCCGAGCCGTCGAATATAGTTTCAACGGTCCTGATTCCATCTCGGCACTTTACAGATCCCAGCCGTCCATTGCCAAGATGAAATCCGAACCGTGGATTGTTAAGATCAATGGCTTGGAGGCGCAGACTAGAACCGTACACCAAGATCGCACACCAGCACCCCGGATCTGTATATGTCTCTTGGTGCACTTTAAAGACGGCCTAATGGAAGATGAAGGTAGATGTTTCTATAAGTAAATCCCACCAACCTTTAGAAGTATGCAACCTAATTGTAAGTGTTACTCCAAAGGAAATTATTGCACCAGACAAGGGTAAAGACTAAAGACTATACGACCAATGCCACAGAAAAAAAAAAAAAAAATGGGGTAAAGACTATACGACCTAGGTCTCCCCTGGGTGGTCCATAACTAGGGTCTACTACATCAATGTAGGCCTTACAATTGAATTCAGGTAGGCAATGTCAAAAGCATAACTGAACATTAGGCAGGGAAACATGTAAATAATCTGAACTAGGTTATACTACAATAATGCATGATGCACAAAATTAAAAATTGAAGGCATTCATTTTCACCACTTACCATTGAACTTAGAATAAAGAAAATCATCACTTATTTCCATTTCGGATAGAACATCATTTATTGAAATTAAGCGAAAAATATCATATGCACTAAAATTAAAATCCCCCTCTTTAATGAGGAATGCTACCGACACAGATACATATGCTCAGATCCACCGGTGTCTATAACATGTTGGCTCTTCAAAATGCTCTTCCATTAGCATTGAACCTTACTGTCAAGGACCGATACAACCGATCTTGTCACACAATATGACAACAGATCTTCCAAACAAGCCCAACTCCACTACTTAAATTTACAATCCCAGACTTAAACAACTTGGACAAGCTGAAAAGAGAAAAATACGACCAGATTCTGACAAACTTCAGGCCAAAATTGTAATTCACAAACACAAGTCATGTCGACTTTCGCTTACCCCAATCTCGAGTAAACATTTTTCGCTAGCCCACGAGTCAGTTCTCTTTGCACCCTCTGACAACATAGGATGTTCAATAAAAACAGTTGCACCAAGAATAAATTACCAACATCATGAAGAGAAGCTATGAATGAACACTAAGTATACACATTTGCAGGGATCCAAAGACTGGCTGAACTGTTTCCAAACCAATGCATCACACACACACACGCACACACAGATTAGGCTAAAAAACTTGAAATATGCACGAAATAGCTTCATCCCTTTATATTGTAGTTCAAAATGGGTAGGAATAAGAAATAAAGAAAGAAAAAGGAAAAAAAGCAGCAGCAGTATGAGAACTTTATGTTGCAATTAGGTCTTCTGCTGTTTCTCCACATATGCCTGCAAATGCTGTTTCTCCACATATGCCTGCAAAGAAAAGGGATACAAGTGTTGTAAGCAAAACATATTTTCATCTAGTCTAATGAGAACTTTTAAGAAAGCTTGTACGAGTAATATTTTTGTTCTATTAAGTAAACACAAGATGTCATCACTAAATAAGGGAGACTGACACCAATAATCCAACTATTTTGTTCATGGCTCACAACATTCCAAGAAAATTTACAATCCCACATGCAGTTAGAGCGAACACTTTACAGCTGCTTCTTTTCAAAGCCATTTTCCACTTCTATTTTTCTAAACACGACTTTTACCGTAAGTTCAACTACAAAAAACAGATGAGATATGACAGTACAACAATAACTGTAAGCCTTAACCAACTTTGACAACCAGAGTCACGAATCACAAGCCACTATTTCTACTTTAGCTTGCCACTATTTCCAATAGACATTTTTTTGCCAGCCAAGTCACTTCTATTTGCAACCAACATAGAATGTACACTAAAAACAGTCGCACCAAAAAGAATGAACACTAATAACACATTTGCAACAGATAGGAAAAGAAATAAAGAAAAGCAAAAAAAAAAAATGGCAGTACGAGAGCTTTATGTTGCAATTAGGTCTTCTGCTGTTTCTATGTGCCTGCAAACAAAGGGATACAAGCCTTGTAACCAAAACATATTTTCATCTAGTCTGATGACAACTTTTAAGAAAGCTTGAAATGTTTTTTTTTTTTTTTCCAATTAAGTAAACACAAGATGTCATCATTAAATAAGGGAGACGTGCGCCAATAATCCAACTATTTTGTTCATGGCTCACAACATTCCAAGAAAATTTTAAAGAATTAGTTCATAGAATTGACAGTAGGAATGTGCTCCTCACTCCAAAATAAACGATGAGAAACAAGTTTTTAACAGCCTTCGCTGAGACTGGGTCATACGTAGATTTATGAGGATATTTCAGCTCAAAAGATTCAAGGAAGAATATGAGAATATTTACGTCAACTTACAAAATTTAGTCTAATCAGATGGAATTTGTAACTGCGCGCATAAGTCCAAAAACTACAGGGATATATGTGCTGAAAAATGAAGGTGAGAAGTGTATCTGCCCATCGAGGGCGGAGGGACAAGAACTAATGCAGTGTATAAAGAAATCATTGCATTTCAAAACACTGGGTTTTTTGGGAAGTCTATATATTTTGAAGAGTAATGATTGTGTTCCCCTAAAAAGTTGGATTGCCAAAGAGAGACCAAAATATTGGGATGGAGTAACAAATATTCAGAAATTTTGGAATTGTTTGTAGCTGTTGTTTTAGATCCCTCCTACAAGTTGATGTTGGTTTGGATAGTTGTATGATAGTTCCATGGGCAAAGAGTTGACAAAAAAGGTGAAGGATGCATTGGATAAATTGCACAATAGGTATGTTGCTCATGATGTATGTAACGACCCGATCCCGCCCTGTACAATATTGTTTGCTTTGGCCGCCAAACCCCCCAGGCCTCCCCCGGACCTCCCAGTAGGTCACCTATTCCTGGATTGCTCCAGGACGAGCACGCTTAACTGCGAAGTTCCAACAGGCATTGAGCTTTAAAAGGCCTTGTACAAGGTTGGATCATGATCTATTATATATAGCATCGAAGTTTGCATTCACCAAGATGGGTTGCCACAGTCTCCCCCACTTGTGATGCAACGTCCCCGTTGCATTGGCCCAACAACCTTCCCCTAGCGGCCATGATGTAGCACTTAGTTTTGTATAGCACTTAGCTCCTACTCCGGGATTCAAGAGGTGGCTCATACAAATTCTAGAGGTGGCCCCCACCATGTAGACCGGGGTTTTGCTTTGATACCAATTGTAACAACCCGATCTACCCCTGTACAATATTGTCCGCCGGAACTTCCCACTAGGTCACCCCTCCCTGGATTGCTCCAGGATGAGCACGCTTAATTGCAAAGTTCCAAGGGAGATTTCCCGGCCGGTACAAAAATGAGGGCCAATGGACGCCCAACTCTTGTCCCTTTTGAAAAAGCACGGAAACCTAAACCCTAGGGTACCCTATAAAGGTGCCTAAACCACTAAAACCCTATAATAGGAAAGTGCAACCTAAAACCTAAACCCTAGGGTACCCCTATGAAAGTGCCTAAATCCTAGGGTATCCTATGAAAGTACCTAAGCCTAAACCCTAGGGTACCTTATGAAAGTGCCTAAAACCCTAGGGTACCCTATGAAAGTGCCTAGACCACTAAAACCCTATATAATAGGAAAGTGCACCCTAAACCTAAACCTCAAAAAAGAGTGACTTACCTTAATGGTAATTAGATCCCTCTTTTCTAGACCTAGAGGTAAAAATCTGAAGTTCCAAGGGGCTTTGACACCCGCACGGCTTTAAAAGGCTTTGTACAAGGTAGGATCATGATCTATTATACGAGATGGGTCGATCCACCGAACTTTGCATTCACCAAGATGGGTTGTCACAAAGTAAGTGCTAAATTGCTAATCTACGAGATGAAATCGAAACGTTTACATCCCCATCCTGAACCCTCTTCTTCACTAATTCATGGGTGTACCTTTTTGGCTTTTGCATTTCTCTAGAAATCACAAGTGAACTTCTAATAGCATAGTCTTGACAATCATAATTTCCAGCTCGTATAAGACAGCGATATGGCAAACTCCACAATTCTGAGTATAAAAAAAAAAAATTGTTAGCAAGTGTTAAGAAGTGTCATGATGTATTGATTTCCTAGTCATGGGCACCGAAGAAGTGTAGGACAAACACGTGTCAAAGGCAAAATTTATTGGCACTAACCTCTACAAGTTTGGTGACCTTCAGCTTCGAAGATGTGAGATAATTGTCAATTTTCTCTAGCGACTGAGGAATATGAGCCCCTTGGACACTTCCAGTCACTTTATCAACCACTTTCTTTACAATGGCCTTGTATGAATCTCTGTTGATTTCACCTTCCTTCCACTTTGGATTCAGAATCTCCTTAACGAAATCCGCAAGAGCAAACTTAAATGCCCGGATGGCCTTCCCATCACTCTTTTTCTTGCCTTCGTCAACCCTACCATCTCCATTCACGTTCTCCAATGACCCATTCTCCTGTTCTTTCTTGCTTTCCTCAACTACTGTTCCATTGTTTACCTCAACAGTAGGAGAAGACGATAAGTCTTTTGATGGTACTTCTTGTCGATTGCCGGCAATGGCTTTTCCTTCCGAAGAACTTGGCAGTAATCCTCGAAGGGGTGGGTTATCATTGCGACATTGAACTGATTCAATGCTATCAACAAGAGGATCATACTGCCTCTCGGATCCAGTAATCAAATTGGGCGACACGAATGTCATTGAATTTGGGGGATTGGGAAGAGAACCCAAACGAGAAAGTTGGTGAGTGTTTCCAGTTAACTGAGACAAAGCTGAAAGGTTGGCAAACTGCGAAAGTTGCTCCCTACTTAAAATGTTTTGAGTTGGTGAAATTTCAGTAGGGAGTCCTGATTTGTTTCCATTTAGGGCATCAGGTTTGCCAAGTGATTTGCCATCCTGGAAAAGTGGTCGATTTTGTGCAGTGATGGTACTTTCTCCTCCAGGACCATAAAGAGGTAATGTATGCTGATTTTGTCCTGGAAAGGTGCTTGAAACAGGACAATCACTTGAAATAGAACCTGGGTCTTCCTTTGAAGTTGGTTTCAATTCAAGATAAGCATTTTCAGATATCATTGGTGGCATAGTTGCAATAACTTGATGCTTCTGACCAAACATTTCCCCATTTATGACTTGTTGATGCGTTTGTAAAGACAGTACATTATGAACTACAGAGTGTGTCATCTGGGTAATTTGACCACACGCATGTCTAACAACGTCGCTTGTAGATTGTCCGGGATTCCATGGGGAAGAAACTTCCATATCAGCAAACCAATCTTCAGTACCCTTGAATTCACAGTCAACCAAACTTGCAATAGTTTCAGCTTTTGGTCGAAGATACTCCCTTGAACAAGGGCCATTCTGATCCATTGCAGAATGTTTTGGATCAATGTTTGACACAGGCCAATCACTAGTTGCAAAAGAAGAATCCACATCTTCTCTCGAAACGTTTTTGGACTGGAAATAAGGATTTTCAGATATCATTGAAAGCGTAGCTGCCAGAGCCTGATGTTTCGGACCTAACATTTCCCCTTTTATGTCTTGTTCATACATTTGAAAAGATGGTAACGTTGTCTGGCTAATTGGACCACTCTCTTCTTTAACAACGTGGCCTGAAGACTGTCTAGACCTCCATGGGGACGAAACTTCCATATCAGCAAACCAACTTTCAGCAACATTTGATTCAAAGACACCTGAACCAGCAGTAGTTTTGTTGTTTGGCTGGAGATACTCTCTATCATTGCAATCTACTGCCCCACCATTATTTGGTGGGTGACCTAACGATCTGTTCTCAATGTTAACACTACTCACCCATCTACCAGCCCTAGGATATGGAGCGTCTCTTTGTTCATGAGCAACAACCTTTTCATTTTTGTCTTCATCCCACTGAAGCAACTTTGCATGGTCTGACAGAATTGGGCCTCTCCGCCTTAGATGTTCTCCCAGTTGTTCCACAACATCTGAATCGCTGCTTGGCCTCCTCCAATCATCATGTGACCTGTCATTGGGATTGTCAGTCTTGCCGTGATGAGAAAATCTGCAAAATTTCCCTTTGCGACAATTTCCTGCAGCAAAATATATGCAAGGGATATAACCTCTCTTATCGGGTTCCTGCACCCTACTGTGGTCAAAATATGCATATCTGCTTCTGACATTTTCACTTCCTAGAAACACTTCTTTCCCAGAATCTTTACCAGAAGCAACATCGTTGTGAGCAAAACTGCAAGATTTCCGCTTATAGCAGCCGCCCTCCATATAATCACTGCAAACATCATCATATCTCCCCCCACTCTGCAAGTTCTCCCTCCTATCATCCATCCTCTGTCGACTTTTCCAGCTATTTGTCAACCCCTCATCAGTAAATCTCCTATCCTCGTACTCCCTGTCACCTTGATGAAGATATGGACAATGATCACCTCTCCTACATCTACCGGCTGCAAAATCTCTACAAGTTTGATCTGCATTATTTCTTCCAGGCAATCCTGATTCCCTGTTAAAACCACCTGGTGGACTCCTGCTCCTGCTCCTGCTCTGACTCCTGCAAAATATAACCACAAACCACAGAAAAACCTGCTTTCAATCATCAGAATGCCAAAGAGAGAATTTCGAATACTAGATATTACAGAGTTTGCAAACCTATATTACCTGGAATATTGATTGTTACGAGAAATGCAAACAGGAAGGCAGCATGCCACGTGCCCTAAATTGTAGGGTAGGCTTCTATAGGTCATAATACCAAAATGTTCTCATTTCACGAGCTAAAGACATTTTAAAACACATCTAACTATTCACATTTCAAGAAGCATTCAGACTAATTTCTTTTTAACATGTTGTCTTGTTAAAGCTCTCCACTCTCTAGTTTTTTAGTTCCTTGCATTGCATTCTTTCTAAACTCTTCGTGAAAAACGTAAATTGCCAAGGAATTAGGGTTTGACGGTAATAGTTGCAAACTATTGCTACTAAGTTTTGAAAAGGCAGCAGTACACATCACTGTGTCAGACAGAGGAAAGGAAGCAAATGTTGTCATTCTTTATTTAATAACTATGCAAATAATATTTCTAAAAGCCCACATGCATTATGTCATGGTAGATAAGGCTTCTTTATTTGCTCTAATAAAAAATAGTTCTTCAGTCACAAGCCTAATACCACAAAAGGTAGACCAGATGAGCCTCTCACAAATCAAGGTATAACCAAGGACATTGTTCAACATTGTTTGAAAAGTTATTTGGCATATTTAGGAGAAGATATAGGTAATACCCGTATGATCTGCCCCAACCAGTTCGAGGGGAGTGACTGTGGTATTGTTGCCTCCAGTCCTCAAGACCAGGTGACATTTTTACACTGCAACTTCCATCTCTATTCCTTGCCAGCGCAGCATCTGGAAATTTTCCGTCAGCATTGGCACTGGATTCAACACCACTAGCAAGCTGTTGGGAATGTTTCCTGGCTTGAGATTCCCCTGGTTTACGACACCAGATACCATGCTCTGTATCTCCTAGGTGTTCTTCTTCCGTATCCCACTTTGAAACAGGTGTTCTGCTGCTTCTGCTCATGTCTTTTACGCAGAGCAGCACAACTTCCTTAAGTCCAATGCAGTTGAATATGGGAAGGGGGGAAAAGGAAAAAAAACATATTAAACAACTTCCAACAAAATAATGCTAAGAAGAACGAATACAGATATAATACAGACACATGATTTTTCCAAACATTAGGACACTGACATGTCAGGACATGTTGAATAAGAATTATCATAACCATACAATGTCTCATTGGTTAACTAAATATGAACAATCTCTACCAAATTAGGTAGCAAATAGGGTTTAACACAAATAATATTTAGTAGAATGAAGATATAAAAGCAACCGTTGTCAAATATTTACTAAAAATTAAGCATCCATGGCAACTTTCATCCTCCTAACATTTTACAGTTGCATTTTGACCTCACGAGGGTTCCCAGTATTCATCACTGCATCCCCAAAGTGTCTGACTTAAAAAATGTAATAAACAATTAGACAAGTATTTGAGCGCATCCAGAACGTGTCGGAATGTGTTTGTGTTTTGTGTCCGCAGCAGATCGACTTGTACATGCTGGTTAGGAAATAAGATTATTTTCCACTTTTCAACTGTCATCTTCAAAGTTCAAACAGAACCTATTGTTACATCTGAAGGTATGGTTAGCATAGTTTCTCTCCACCGTACACAATTTGCTTGCGATTACACGGACATTAAACATCTGATCAAAGATTGGGTTGCAAATATCCCCACGGAGAAACTCTAGTGATCTAGGTCCACCCCAGTAAAGAGACTCAAGGTCAGTCTGCTTTAGAAGAAAGGAAAACAAAAAAAAGGAAAAAAAGGAAAAAGAAACTTGGGCAGCAAAGGGGCCAGTGACTTCACGCGAATATGCTAAAAATTACACAAGTATTGTATTATTTGCAAAACCCAAGCTCTACCCCAAAATAAAGCTTCTCAATAAAGTCTATAAGTATGAAGGAGGGTCCAGAAAAGGTTTTTGTAAACCAACAACGGAAATTTTTAGGCTGATCTTATTGTACACAAAAGTCACCTCCACTTCTTAAGAAATGGGATTGCACCATCTACCATCGTAAACCAACAGTTGGTTCAGATTTTGGCATCAAACCATCACCCATTGTACACCAAGAAACCAAAAACGACACGGTCAAACCCTGGTTGCACGAAGCAGGGGCAGGGGAACAAAGGATCATAGAAGCTTCCCTTTTGGGAGCGCCGAGGGTTCATGAATAATAGGTACAAATCAAAGTTAATTAATTTAGTCATACATAGAGCCCAAGCTCAGCAAACCCACCCAATTAAATAATTGTCACTCATAGAAGCTCCTCGTTTAGATGATTCCTGCAACTAAGAAATAAGAATTGGAGTATCTTAAAGCATCCAACTCAAAACCAATTGGCAATGAGTGGAGAGACCGCCCAGGCTCACAAACTAGCTTTGGAGGTTATAATTAACCAATGTAAGACAAGCTCTAAACACTCTGCTGCACGGGGAGAGGTAAACAAGGAATCCATATCATAGAGATCACAATGAACAACAAAATAAGGAGCGCTTGAGGCACAAATAACAGGGCATCAATCAAGAGAAGCTTCTCCAAAAGTATCCGAAAGTCTAGCTCTTATACCTGTTGAGAACATGTGTGAAGGATAAAGTCCCACGTCGGATAAATAGAAAAATGATTGGTCCTTGATATACAATTGGATGGCTCACCACTTACAAGGCTTAGCCTTTTAAGTGGATATGGGTCATTCAATGTATATTGGGTCCATGTGATGTGGTGGACTCCGTGGACACTCCCAAAGGATTGGGCCTACGGGCACACGGGAAGAACCTCAGGCGGATCAGACTCCCAACAAGTGGTATCAAAGCCGATGGCTGACAATCTATGGGTGGACTCTCCTGGAAGCATCGGTGGTTGTGGGCTTGCACGGAAACTCTCGGAGGAGCGGGAAAATCCATTGTAACTCTCAATGGAGCAAGAAAATTCCTCGTGCATGCAGCAGGTGGCCGGCAGCAAAGTGGCTCTCGGTGGAGTGGGTACTCTCGACGGAGCAAGAAAAATTCTTGGTGCGTGCGGCACCTGGCTGGCAAGCAAGGTGGCTCTCGTGGAGTATGGTGGCTCTCGATGGAGTGGGTGCGGTAAATAAGTCCGGGTTAGGACACGGTGTTAGAGAGATAGATCAAGAATTAAGAGGGGGTCAAGTGGATCAGATCGAGGGGGAGCTAGGCCCAATGAATGGTTCACACATGAGGGGGAGATTGTTGAGAACATGTGTGAAGGATAAAGTCCCAATGAATTAGGACTCAGCCGCAAATGCCTTTATTCCAAAGATAAGTGAATCTTTTCTTTAAGATAACAACTTGAGTGAATTTAAGTAACTGTTTTCTGGTATCTAGTCCAAATGAAGTAAACTTTCTCCAGCATGTTATTGTTATTTCATGCTTTTCTCTTACTTCTTTTGGTATTCATATGCTTGAGAGGTTCTATCCTAGTTGGGAATGCGCTCATTTCTCCATGTGAGCGAGGTTCGTAGGATGTTCCAACTCGGAGTGTAGGACCGAGGTTCTAGGGTGGATTCGTTTGCCTCACAGAAGAATCCTGCAACTAAGGGTCAAATAAGTAATTTCCCCCCAATACAAGATCTTTAATTATGATTGCTTTTTGAGAACTACAACACCAATTTGGTAGATAGTGTAACCCTCCAAATGGTGCATAGTCAAATAGAATCAAATGCTACATAGAGCACAACCACAACAACAACAATAACAGAACCCATCTAGTCCCCAATCATTGGGGGTATGGGCTGGGATAATTGGAGATAGACCTAACCTTTGACAATATGCACAAAGTGGCTGCTCTCAGAATACCACTGAAATAGTGGCCCCCTAAACCTTCAAGAACTGAGGAGCTACATGGACGTTTTGTTGCAGAACCATGCCCTCAAATCAAAGCCAAAAGGCATCAGAGACGACAGGCCTAGAGACCCAAAACAATTTCCGTGCTCATTACCATGCTTCCTTCATTCATGGTCCAGAGCATCTCACTAATGCTACATAGAGCCAACAATAAAAATATAAAACCACCTTTTCTAAACATCCCAAGCTTCTCTTTGGTCTTCTGGAGAAAGATATACTAGTATACCAAGCAAAGATGGGCTCCCACACAATACTTGATTCCATCATCCTCAACTAATCCATAACCTAAGCAATTTCTACTATTGCCATGGTTTGTCACTTCGGAACAAGGCTGTTAATCCCGTTCCATACCGGCCCGTACATACTATTTTAGAGGAGATCCGGTACAACAAAGGTTTGATTCCGTTCCGGCTAATTTCTCAGCGGTTACCGGAAAGTACCGGCGATTCCGGCGGATTCCAGACAAGATGGCGATAATATTGATTCCAGCCGGTATAATAATTTCACCACGGTGGCTGGTTTTTAAACTGCAGATCAGATCAGACCCACAAAGAGAGAAAAATAGAACTGAGAGAGAGAGAGAGAGAGAGAGAGAGAGAGAGAGAGAAGTAGCTAATACCGTGGGCGGATGAAGCAGTCTCTGATCTGCGCCTTTTATCCTTGGTTTTAAAGCTCCCGCTAACCCCAGAAATCACAATTAATTTTAACAATCATCTTTTATGTAAATACTAGAACTCACTGGTTCTAGAGAGAGTGATTTATTACCAAGTATTGGTTCTTCCACAGACCATAGCATGACTGATTGTGGGGGAGAGAGAGAGGGGCGGAAGACCACGCAGCAAAAGAGGGAAGAGTTGGAACACAGTAAAGTTAGAAAAGGGTTTATATATGGGAACCCTAAAACAGTACAATGACCAAATTAACCCTTTAATGCTCATGTTTAAAGTTTTACCTGTTCTGCCTGTTGCTAGATATGGGAGTTATTTTTTCCCGTTTTGTACAAGGAGTTATATTATATAATGAGAGTTTAAATTTTGGCGTCTAATGGAAGTTTATTTCATGATGAATTGAATGGCATTGGGAAAATTTGCGATTTATAAATATATAAAATAGTGTGCGCTTAAGCTGAAATGGTACCTGGTATCTAACCGGTACTGGTACGTACCGTACCAACAGGAAAACCGGTACCCAAGCCGGTACGGTATTCAGAATCTTGCTTCGGAAAATGCTTCATCGAAGGAGAATCTCAACTCGTACATAAGATCTGACATGTCTTTCATCAGCAATAAAATAATTTACAATAGCTGAAGAAATCCTGCTAACCTCTCCTATTACCTTTCCATGCACTAATACCATTTTAGACTCTAAATCTTTTGGAAACCAACCCTCATGTTCCTTACCGAAGTTTTGCCTCAGCACATCTTTAAAGACAGTTTTCTTTTGTAACTGTTGCACATCTTCAAGAAATTACCCACAAGAACCAAATTGACTGATGGAAATGGTGACTTCCTAAGCCACCTTCTTTTAAGGGAGAGCACACCATATTCCCCTGAGCTATATAAACCCCCCAAAAAAAGCAAAAAAGAGTTGTGTTGAAGCTATTCTACATTGTCAAACTCTTGCCAATGAAGCGGGAATGTGTAACGAGGAAAAGTAGGCGGTAGACCGAAGAAGTACATATGAATGATACTAGAGATCCTACCGGTTTTTAAATGTCACCGCTTCAGTATTCCCTTAAAGTGCACCACAACACTATCCCAGACCACTGTTACTTTAACAGATGAACCAAAATGATAACATGAAAATGCAACGAACAATGAAGAAACCATGACAACCACAATATATGCCAAGCCATGACTAGATCAACCTTTCCCCTCACCAACTGGAACTACATCATTCTACCCCAATTTTCACCATTACCACCTTAAGTACTTTGCATCCACTCAATAAAATAGGTGTAGGTATGACCAGAAAGAGAAGGTCAAAATTTTGCAATGAATACCCCCCCCCCCCCAACAACCTTAATCCCCTTGAACATGCCACCTTGAACTTATTGACTAATAACTTCACTCAAAGGAAAGCGACAAAAGGATATCTTCACCTCAACCCCTTGGAACATTAAAAAAGGCAAATGCAATACCAACTAATTCCATTATTGAAACAGGTCAAATCAAAGCCACATATTTTCGACGTCAATTTACCTGACCAAACATGTAAAGGAGCGAAGGAGGGTGGGGGTGGAAGGGCCTACGGCCTACCATGTACCTATTTTTCCCATTTAGGTTAAAAAATCATGCCATCCTGCTGCGTCCACATATTTTGGTGCTATCCTTGTTCGCTTGGCAAAAACTGGTGTTCCAAGTTCTCTCCTCATTGTAGTTCAGAAAAAAAAGTTCTCTCCTCATTTACATGGACTTTTGGGATTATTAAGGGATATATGTCTCCTATGTCTAGTTGGACAAGCACCCAACAAATATTTGTAGTAATATAAATAACCCATTATATGCACAAACTTGTATGATAGTGAACTTTATTTCACCCAAAATAAGTGTAGGACAATGGGTTTTTCTTTTGGTAATGAAGAACAATGGTTTTAGATATATGCCAGCTGAACAATGGTTTTTGGATAATTTATGCTACTGCGATTTGAAGTTTATATAACTTTGAGTTGCAACTCAGGCCTAGGCCTGAGCCAATTGCAAGCCCAATAGAAATGAACCATTATTTTAATCTCACAACAATAATTCTTATTCCCAATGCCCCTGGTCATTAATTAGGCCGAAGCAAAAAGCTTTTGCCACAAGGAAATAATTGGTCCATATAATTTGGTTATCACTTCCTGTTAGATAGTTACTTCTTGTACTTTAGATAGTTACTTTTAGTGCTTGTCATCTTCTTAAAGTTGTTACTTGGTCTAAATCATTGTGAATTAGTAAATGTGGGATTGTTCTTAAACGATTTTATTCTTATTTTGGTAAGAGGCCAAGTCCAGGAAAATCTAATTCCATTTATCTTTCCAAAAGATGGTGATTACGCGAACAATTAAGACCAATTAAAACTAATTCCTAGGTAATGACATTATTTTCTTACTTTAGAGACGATAGTTCAAAAGGACTCAAGTTTGTTGGATATCACGGAACAAAATGCCCTCGACAAAGCTCAATAGAGGAAACAGATTCATGTAAGCCAACCCCAATCGATTGGAACTTAAGGCTCGGTTTGGTTTGGCTTTGTGTTCTTCCTCGTGAACTCCTTATTCCGCTTAGCAAGTAGTATTCCAAATGAACTCTTTCATCTTCCTGCATCAATTTGGTTCATGCAATGCGGCAAGAAGCACTGAATAGGAAGGTTCCAAGATAACCAAAGAGATGAAATTTTACTGCGACTTTGAAACCACCCAAAATCTGTACCAGAAAGCCTGTAGTTTGGAAGTAAGGTTCAAGAATTTATCATACTTCAGCAAATACAGGGCCTAAGGTAACTGTAGGAGCCATCACTATGATAAAATTGGTAGCTGATGACACCAGGAAGGTTAAGTTTTGAGCAGCTGCTGTAAAAACTAATCGGTCTCCTACAAGGGCTAATATTGAGGAATTTCATGCTACATCATTCGGAATCAGTAGGATATCTTTCAATTCAGTGAAGATGTCACCATAAAGGATCCACTCTAGTTACTATATATTCAAATGAACTCAATCACTCGAGTCTGGCTTGTTGCCATGGATGAACACTTCCATTAAAATACTTCTGTATGACATATGAGCAGAGAACATTTGCAAAGATGAAGCTCTCTGTTTAGCAAAAGCAGTGTTGAGGAACTTGGTTGACAATCAACGGGCCATGTGGTAGCCATCCAGTAAACATTGGGACGAGAGTAATTAACCTAAAGCAGAATATTTTATCTTTTAATTTGATCAAGAAAACCTCTATGAGCAGCTGCTTGCACAATACTAAAGCTTCAAAAGAAAATAAGGATAAACAGAATATTTTATATTTAACTCTAAGGGTCTGTTTCACGTATTAACATATGGAATGGATTAATCCTGAGAGAAGTGAGGACTGCATATCCAGTGTTTACATGCAATTACTACTCGAGGGACATATCCGTTGAAAAATAAAACCTACAAAACATGAGATATACAATAACCTTACTGGTGTATTGCGAATCCTCTCCCTATTAGTCTGGTAAAACTACTCTCCCACAGGGGTTATATATCACCTCACCATTAGTCTAACCAATCAAAAATCGCCTACAAGAATAATACTCCTGCATTCTCTGCATGCTGTGCTTAAGTGCCTAAATAAGGTAGAAATGAGTCTCCAAAATACATGGTTTGTGCTCCTATAATGCAAAACTATAGCAACCAAGTTCAATTAACACCCTTTCCTATCTCCTACTCATATGACCAAATTAAAACATAATTGGGAAGACTAGTATGAAATACTTACCCACTACAATCAAATGTTAATTCCTGTCGATCCCATAGATCTAGATGACCACAGAGCCCAATTTGTCACCAACCTTTACGCAATTCCAGCTGTAAAATGATGCATAATTCAACCTTCGTTATGTACTTAGAAAAAGAAGAAGATAAATTCAAATTATTAACGCAAAGTTAAATGTATAAATCACTTCCAATTAGAGTCATACATTGAAATAACATCCAAGAGTTCCTCCCACGCCAACAATTATCGGTATAAGAAGCAATGCATTTGACTATCCTCAAATCTCTTCAAATACCATCTTGAAATTATCATAACCCATCCCTTATTGAGTTAAAGGATGCAAGAAGAAATTCATGCAGTACCACAATTTTCAATTTCTGGCCTGCAGAAAATTCATATTACAAGTTCATAGCAACTTCAATCACAAATTTCACAGTTCTCACACAAATTATTTACTCTCAAAATTCATCCTTTCATCCTCCAAACATACAACTTTTGGGGATAGAATAGGCCATCCATAAGCAAGAAAGATTTTCAATGCAGCATTTGGACGTCTTTACAAATTCCAAGAGCTTCTTTGACAAACAACTTTAGATTGGCGTAATATTAATGTCAACAGGCATCACCGTAGTCCATGAAACTTCTATATTCCTATCCCAAAGCACTTCAATTCTTGAACCCCAAGGAGATCTTGTGTTGCTATCCAAAAACTATTTGATTCAACCTCCACACTAAAATGCCAAGACAACTCCAATCTCCATGACGAAAATGGCGCTTTTATCGAAGGATCTGAATCTTAATTGCATCAGCTACTACTGGAGGCATTTGGTAAACACTTTCCAAAATCCTGTGAATATACTGCAGAAGATCATGGATGATATTAGCATTAGATTTAACATGCTAATAAAGAGAGACATTGATCTAAGCATAATGAACGTATCCATTCTATAACCAAGTGCCAAGAGGATTAAGCATTAATGTCCATCCTGAAAACTAATGAAAGAATACGCAGAACGGATTAATGTTGCCTAACTAGTTCATCAAACACACGAAATCATGCATAAGCGATGGGTACCAGAGAACAATATAGCAAATCATATTAAACAGATCATAACCTTATGTGTACACAGCATACGAGTGTAGGCATGCAGAAGTTTCTTACAAGAAATCGATTTCGAAATAGGAAGCAAAGGGATAGGTGAAACTTGTGTCATATATTCTTGCTACCAAGATGCAACTGCAGATGACACTAATATGTTAACAGATAAGACACGTAACGATCCAAACTGCCAGTAAAACAATATTCAGCTTCCAGAAACAAAACCACATGCTAAACATACCCCACGTGGGTCAAACTACGCCAACCAATATGAAGTAAAGAAGAGAGGACTTTTGTTCCGCTTGCATCATGGGGCGTAGTTGTTTCTTGAAGTTAACAGCAATATACATCAAAAGCCAAATATGGCCAATAATTTGGAGAGAAACAAATAAAAAGTGTTCGCACGTTGTTTTCAAAAGGATCAAGTCCTTTGCATAGTCATTTTAACAACGTATGGGCAAAATATTAGGATTCTATTTAAGTGTTTTGCCTTGATGTTTTTCTTTTCTTGATGGTTAAAATTAAGAAAGAAAAAGATTAAAAGGCACTTGGAGGACAAGGACTGGTGCAGAAAATGGAGTACATTTTCTCATTTTATAAATCTTGCTAAGCAGCATGGATAGAGAATTCCTCTTGCAGTATCAAAATCAAGAAAAATGAGCCAGTAAACAACTTAGCATGGAATACATACCAGAAGTTACCACTTACCAGCGAAACATAATATATTTAACAATAACCAGTGTTTCGTTTGGTAGCTCCTAGGTAAAACATGCCTCTGGAACGATTTTGGGAAGAAACGAAATGGTCATTCCTTGGTCTCCCAATGAAATGGTAATTCATGAAAATTGGTGATGATGATACAATCACCAATAATCGTCCATTAGTTTTTTCGAAGCACATATCGGACTGAGTATTCCACGAGAAGGGGAAAATGGCCATTCCCTTCCAGCTTTATTCTGGTCAACCACACCGTACCCTATAGGATTACAGCAGGACGGGCACCTTAGCCACTTCTGCATAAAATGTGTGGTATAAACAAATGAAAAACTATACTAGTTTTCTAATCGATCTTAAAGTTCAGAACCCAATTCATAGTATATCACCCAAAAAGCTGTAAAAGAACAAATACTAACAACAACTTTTGAACTTACACAGTATTACATTACATGATGAATGCTTTGCACTAATTGTCCAGAGAATTCAAAAAATACACCCAGTTCAGTCCATCTCATGGGCCCGTCTCGGTATATTGGGTACAGAAATAAACAAGTGAGGAGCAGGCACTGCAAACTTCATGTATATCTATATAACAAAATAGAGCAGAATTTTTTCAATTTCTATGAGATACGAATGAGAATAACTGCTACAGTGACCCAATCACTTTTTTCTGTAAAGGTCATAGCAGTGCAATTAGAAAAGATTAAAAAAGAAAACCTAATCATCGCTTTTCTCTACTAAATCTACGCCGCTCTCCCTCCTCACTTCTTTTATATTATCTCTAATCACTATTTTAACACGTTTTCCAATGCGAAAAGAAAATTCTCACCGCATTCTAGAAATCTCTCACTTTTTCTACAATACATGTCGACAAAAGTTAACACCCATTTAAAATTCGGAGTGATCTCTCCCTCTCTTACAGCAATACCCATCAACACATGTAAACCTTATACATTTAAAATGTATCACGGTAAGTTTGAATATTATTAATTGTTTTGTTGATTGTTTTTATTTTCGCTTTCAAGGTGGATCTTTCATAAATCTGGGAAGAGTTGTTTGCCTGGCTTTACAATGGTAGGGGCCAATAGCATGTAAAACGGTTGAATTAAGATATAGAAATAATTTTCAGGGAGTGCCTTTAGGCACAGGCATTCGCAAGTCCTGCAAAAATTGTAACACACATTTCAAAGGTTGTAAATAAATCTCTATAGCCACCCTATTAATCAATTTGTGGCGGCCATTTCACAACATTTTAAAATGTATCGTATAAGAGCTTAGTTTAACTACAAAGTACATAGAAAAATTGACAATAAGTATTTTCCTCTTTGCAAACGGAGACTTCGTTTTCTTAAACTATGGAATGCTTCTGTATCCCCGGTTGCAACCCACATTTGATCGGGACCCAAGAGTGCAGACAATACTTTTCCTATGTAGGCCAAATTGAAAAGCACCAATAATTTTAATTAGTATTCTATTGATCAAATTCCTTTCCTACAAACTACCTACAGTAAAACTAGCTCAAGCTGTCCAAATAACCTCAATGGGCACTATTGTGCAATACACAAGTCTAAAACTCAAGACGGTTTATTGTCGGGTTCGTAAAGTTCGTCTATAGAAAGTTGGACGACACATGGCACCGCAGGAGGAAATCCTGGCTCCAACCCTAGACCATACCAACGGATTATATATAGAAAGTGATTTCTCTCGAGCTTGAACCTGCAACTCAAAATAAAGACGGATAGTTCACTACTGAACCAGTGCTCCATAAAAAACTTGTTCAAATGGAAAAGAGACATGAAATTGGGGCTTCCTGCGTAGACATTACAAACTCAAAAGCATGCATTTGACATAACTAAACTACAAGAGTACTTAAACTAATCAGTTTAAAGAAAGACAGCGTAAACCAGGGGGAAAAAAACCTTATTTCGAAGTTTAGAAACAGAATTACTGTTCAACCGAGCAAAAGATAACGAATTAAAACTCTAGAACGTATCAGCACGTGGGGAACTGTAACAGAAAATCAGACAGAACCGAGAAAGCGTAAACACACACACACACACACACACCCCACCCCGAGAGAGAGAGAGAGAGAGAGAGAGAGCTTACATGGCTGAAGGAGAAGCTGCCATGCAGGTCAAGAGAGAAAACCCTAGATTGATTTGCACATTCAAGCAAGTGTGAAGGAGGAGATACTCCAGGGAGAAGCATGATTCTTTGCCTCCGCGGTAAAAAATCTTTCGCCCGATTTTCACTTCACCTTGGTAGACCCCACTCACTATATAATTTTCTGTAATTCCGGCATTTGATTTACTCCTTAATGATTTGAAATGTAAGTACTGATTTAGTACAATTTTTAATTAATTAATTTTTTTTATCCAAACCTTGAGGGCCTGGTTTGGATGTGGGATTGTATGAGTGAATCCTGGGAGTAATTAATCTGCCTCAAACCCTCTCAATTTTGGACAGCCTTCATCCGGTCCGAAAATGGTCCGGGTGTACAAAATTACTCCCTTGCCCCTCCAGACCCCCTTACCCCACCGCCTGTCTCCATTTGTGTTACCCTAGCTAAACGGAGAGAGAGAGAGAGTTGGGTGCGGCGATTCTGGGCCTTCGATCTTCACGCTCAACCAAACAGGTTATCTTCTTCTTCCAACTCCGGTGATGTCTCTATCCGCTTTAACTCAGGTAAGCCAAAATTTTACTGGATCTTCTTCTTCGACATTGGCCTCTGTGTGTGTGTGTGTGTGTGTGTGTGTGTCTATATCTCTATTTTTTTTGTGTAATCTCTGTTGCGTGTGTGTGTGTAGCCGTGATAGAATGAAGCTTCTTTCTCCCTCTTCCTCTCTCTGTTTCTGTCTCTGTCTCTCTCGGGTGTTTGTTTATGTGTGTGTAATGAATTTATAAGTCTGTTTATGTGTGTGTAATGGATTTATGAGTGTGGATCCGTGTGCGTGTGTGTATGTGGGTGTGCAGCGGTGAAACGGCGAGTACCCCTATGGCCCTATGTGTGTGTGTGTGTGTGTGTGTGTGTGTGTGTGACGCTGTCAATGTGTGGACTAGTGTAGTTAATTTCAAAGACAATGTTGTAGAAAAATTTCTGCTATTATCTCAAGCTCTTTTTAGGTATATGAAATAGCAAATTCATCAATGGAAACCCAAAAATGTGTGACTTTGATGCAAGTCTTCATCTTAATAATCATTATTTACTTTAAACATCGTTACACCAAGTAGTTAAACATATGTAAATAAAATAGATGTTGCATTGGCTAGTATATGTAATGGATGAAATCATTTTTAGGAAGGTAAGATTAAGCATAACACAAATGAGGACGACAGAACAGGAAGAGGCATTATGCATTTGTGGCTCTACACACTTTTATCACAGCTGCAATGGGTGTGTTTTGCATTTACTTCTTCATCATTAGTACGATTGTGGTGCCCCAACCAGATAGATAGAATCAATAGGCTTGTTAGAGGTAACGACATTGATTGCCACGAGCACTTTAGGATAAAGTCCGAGGTGTTGACTTATGGGACTCACGCACCACAAGTTTAGAAGAGCGAGTAACCATTTTCTCGTGGATCCTTTCGCACGATACAAAACATAGGCATATGAAATTTGAGTTTTGGAGATCGAGTGAAACTGTTAGCAAGCAGTTCCATGTAGTACTACAAGCTGTGTTGCGCATTCACAACATGCTCCTAGTAAGGCCTAAGCATGTACCTCATAACTACAATGACCCTATGTTGAGTTGGGTTCAGGTACACAATTAACGATATGCTCATTCATGTATTTAGTTTCCTCAAGTTGACAACAAAATACTTATATTCGACACTAAATTTTTTTTAGAATTGTCTCGGGGCATTGGATGCGACATACATTCCAGTTTAACCCCCGACAACACATAAAGCACGTTATATGTCGCGGAAGGGTGAGACCGCTATAAACATTTTAGACGTTTGTAGTCGAGACTAGGGGTGGGCGTCGGGTCGTGTCGTGTCAATCCGGGTTTCATGTCAATTCGGGTTCGTGTCAAAGTGACCTGCTTCATTAATCGTGTCAGAAAACACAACCCTAACCCGACCTGCCTGTAATCGTGTCAACCCGGACACGACACGGGTTGACACGATTACCTTGAACCAACCTGTTTAAGCTCAATTGAACCCGAACATGACACGACCCGAATACGACACGATTAACCTAAAAATGACTTGTTTAGCCAAATGTATCACTGAGAGTCTGAGAAAAGTAATTCGAGGAAAAATAAAACTGCTGCAAGGATAGATAATAACATAGAAGGAAATAAATACAGCACCATTAACATTAAAAACCACCATAGTAGCATACTAGCATTACCAGGTCCATCATGGCAATATATTCATACCATCATCCAAGTAAAAAAGTCATTCCCCAAACTGCAGTCTTAAAACCAGAGTATCATCATCCAGATTCAAGTAAAAAACTCCTAAACCGTAGTCTTAAAACCTTCAATAATTACATCATTCCTAAAAACTAGTTAGACTATAAATAATACTAAAGCAAAAGCCAGATAAGTCTTCCAAAATGACCCAAAGTTGTCTTTGTTAATGTCCTTTTCGTGCTTCTTGATCAATTTGATGAAATCCTCACCTACAGAAAACTGAGACTTTAGCATGTGACTAATGTACTGAACAACCCAATATTCAATGTCTCTTATAATCTGTAACAACTAACAAGCAATGACAGAGCACATTAAAATTTCAATCAAGTATTGACTAGTAAATACTCACTATCAATCAAGATCAACCACAGCAATTGAGCTCCCCATTGATTCATGCCCATCACTCTCAATATTCAAATTCATTATATCTTCAATCACCTCATCCAAGTTCACTTCATCAATTTCTGAAGAACAAATGGAAGATATAACCTAAAAACAAATTCATGAAGCATCAAATGGAAGGTAGTAGGTACTGTAGATTAGGAAGTTATAACAATTAACAAATGCAAGTTAATAAGTCATAAGCATCACTTCATCAATTTTCATATTTACCTGTTCCTCCAAACAACCAATCCCTGGAGCATATTAAAGCTTCAACAATTTGAGTACGATACATGTCGAGTACCCGACCACCAACACTAAATGCAGATTCAGAAGGTATTGTAAAATATTGGAATGCTTAACACATCACGAGCCATTGATGCAAGCTCCGGATACTGGTATTGGTGGGCTCTCCAATAAGCTAGGACATCAAGACTTTGGGTTCTTGGAACCCTAAGCTCATCCAAATACAATTCTAGCTGACTCTTTCGGGCAGAAACAAAGGTAAGGCTCTCAAAGGTGTCAAAATCCTACGTTTCACATGAAAGTAAAACATTAGCAATATACATATCATTTTTTTTCTTTTGAACAACATAAAATCATGCAAAAAACATAGTAGTTTACTTCAAATCATGCAGAAAAAGTAACAGTACCTGAGTGAAATCCGAGGCACGGTTCTCTTGAGAAGCGCTATCCTGATCAATAACACCAAGAGAACTAAAAGCTTTTGAAGCAGCAGCCTTGGTATCATACTCATTAAAAAGACTAAACAACTTATCACGTATCCGTCCGCAATGAGTTGATACCTCGTTGGATTCTTCGCCATATAACTTTTTATAAGAATACTCCACAAACTGAAACTTATAACGAGGATCAAATATAACTGCAATAGCCAATATCACACAATGCTTCGACCAATACTTTTCAAACTTCCCCAACATTTGAGTTGCCATTCTCTTCAAAAACCCATCAGCACTATTGCTCTCCTTAACCAAGAGAAATTGAATTGCACAAATTTTTGGAAAGTACAAATTCGAGGTAGGATACTTGGAACCGGAGAAAACACAAGTAGCCTCATAAAATACTTTCAAGAAGGTACAAATCTTTTTCACTTTACCCCATTCCTCTTGAGAAGGACAGTGCTTAAAATTTGAGTCACTAAGTTGCAAATCGCAAAAGGCTCGACGATAGTAAATGGCACTTTCAAGCATGAGAAAGGTCGAGTTCCATTTAGTTGGAACATCTTGCCTCAAACCTTTTTTGCCATCTAGGGAGGACTGTTCAACACACGCCAAGAATTTCTGTTTTCTTGCTTGAGATCCTTTCATATATTTCACACATTCCCTAATCTTATCAACAACCCCATCTATTTCTTTCAAACCTTTTTGAACTACTAAGTTAAGAATGTGAGCACAACGGACATGGAAAAAATTACCTTCATCCAACAATCCATTGTCCAAATTAAGATGGTTTTTCAGCATGTCTACACACACATCATTTGAGGAAGCATTATCCAAAGTAAGAGAAAATAACTTGTTCTCGATGTGCCACCTACTCAACAAACTATACATCTTCTCTTTCAATGCAATGCCAGTATGTGGAGGAGGCATGTAAGAGAAATTCAAGATTCTCTTCTGCAAAACCCAGCCATTGTCAATAAAGTGTGCAGTAAGACTCATGTAGCCATCAGTGGCAATAGATGTCCACAAATCAGAAGTTAAACAAACTCTACCAGGCAAATTCTTTAAAGTAAGACCTAGCCTTCTTAACTCTTTGGTAAACAACCTTAGGATGTCAATTCTAGCAGTCTTTCGTGATATTGATTTTGCTTCTGGACACAAATAGGTGAAAATGTTTCTTACACCTTCATACTCAACAAAACTAAGAGGCAAGTCATGTCTTATTACAGCATGCACCAACAACTCACGAAACCTTTCTGGGTTAAATTGAACATACCGTGTACCCAAAGACCCTTCAGCTTTAGAGAGGAGAAGTTGTCCAATATCAACAGTACTTCTCTTCAAGCACTGATTGATATGATGTTTTAAATTTCCACTGCCATATTTACTATTATATATATATATATATATAGGAAGAGGATCTTATAAGGGCTCCCTTACATAGCTTATGTAAGGGATTTTTCGTTCGAGATTGAATTTCAACGATCCGAGACGATCCGAACCATTAGATGTGTTTAAAACATATTTTTAAGGTCCAATGCGAGGATTCGTAAAAAACAAAT